>RJWM01018454.1:0-40925 GCA_004363535.1 Dasyprocta punctata | reverse complement strand
AAAAAAAAAAAAAAAAAAAAAAAAAAAAAAAAATTAAAAAAAAATAAAATTAGGAAAAAAGAGCAAAAAGGGTCA
This sequence comes from Dasyprocta punctata, assembly GCA_004363535.1. Lineage (NCBI taxonomy): Eukaryota > Metazoa > Chordata > Mammalia > Rodentia > Dasyproctidae > Dasyprocta > Dasyprocta punctata. The sequence goes on along the minus strand of RJWM01018454.1, from coordinate 40,850 downwards.
ATATTAGAATGATACTTTTGTAAGAAAGACAACCAGTCATTGCTGACTTTGATTTGAAGCTGGAAGGGCCATAGGCAAAGAAAGTAGGCAGCCTGTGGAATCTGGAAATGACAAGGAAACTGTTTCTTTTCTGGAGTTTCCAGAACAAATACTTCTGCCAATATTGTGATTTCAGTACAATCATATCCGATTTCTGACCCACACAGCAATGATAAATTCTTGTCATTTTAAGCCACTCAGTATATGGTAATGTTATAGCAGCAATAGGATTTTAATACATCAAAACTGCTTGCAATAGCCAGTCACACTCCAGTTCATATTTTGTCTCCAGGCTAAGCACCCCAAGTTCTTTTTAACAAAACCTGGTGGATAAAGAAAGTAAGTGCAAGGCAATAAGGTCACTTGGTTTGATTTGGCTTACTTGGTATTAAATGTCATATTTCCAAAGAGGACTCTTAGTGATCATATTATACTGCTCCTCAATGTGTCAGTGTTTCCAGTAAGTTGAAATTTCTGTTTAGAGTGTGGGGGGAAAAAGTACCATAAATCCCTGACTTATGAATGAGTTCCATTATAGGAAAATGTTCATAAGTCAGATTCATTCATATCCAACATGGGAGTCTTACACAGTGCACCTGTGAAAGTTCCCAACCTGAAAGTCTGTAAGTCAAGATGTACTGTATACATTTACAGCAGTTTTGCTGCTTTTCAAAACTTCATTTTGAATCAAAGAAATATTTCTCTATCTTAGCAATTATCTTTTTCATTTCACTGAGTGCATAAAGAATTGTGACTTTTGAAAAAAATGTAATATTCTCCTCAACAGATTGACCATTGGCACCACTGACATACTCCAAACAGCAGGCTCCAAATGCTAGAGTCCTTCCATGGGGCTCCCAGTGCTCTGCTGAACAAGGCCAGTGTCCTAGAATAAAAGCAGTGCAATCATGGTGCTATCAAAGTGAGAACATGATGTTTATGACTATTAGATGCTTCTAAGAAACACAAAAATAAAAACCAGTTTAAATCAAAGTCAATGTATTTCTGCAGTAGCAATGACAACATTGTGTGTGTGTGTGTGTGTGTGTGTGTGTGTGATGCTTAAAAAGGGAAGGAGAGAGTAGAAACCACTCGTCTTCACTTCTTATGCCTCTTCTTCATTCTGTCACAAAGATAAAGCTAAAATCTCTTTCTTATTCCCCAGCCTCTACTCAGGCAAAAAAAAAAAAAAAAACCACAGGTTGCTATGTTACTTAAACAATCCTGCTATAATTATACATGGCCTAGGTGTGAATTACTTGAGGGTAGCGAGGGTCTGCCTGAAAAAACTAGAAGACTTTCACTGCCTGTGTCACAGTTTCATTTGTGCCGTTTTTTTTTTTTCAAAGAAAATGTGAATCCCCAAACAGTAACCAGCTTAATAACTCTCGACATTCCATCACTAATATACTTGGTAACAAATGTCTTCTCTCTCTGCATTTCATAGGTTTTGCCCAGGCTGCCAATGAAAGTGAAATGTACTCTGTGTCTGCTTCTCTCTCACCCTCTTTCTTTTTTTTTCTTCGTTCTTTTTAAGTTATATCCACTGCAGATGCTTGATAAGTTGCTCTCTTATCTCACTAAGACATCTGAGACTGATCCATAGTAACTGAATAATCAATTAATTCTCTTGCAGAGTTCCATTTACATAATGAAAATGCAATGCGCTGATATTTTATACAAGTCATTTTTGGTCGTCTAGACTGATAATATATTGTGTATTGATTGAGGAGGAAAGCATAATGGATCTTCTGTTGTTGAAGTTGCAGAATTACAATTAAAGTAAAATGACAGAAGCAAGCATCTATTGGGCTCATATCTATATATCTCTCTTTAATATAGGATTCTAAATGTCTGGATCTGATTAAGGCTTTGCCCTCATTTGAACAAAAAGGGCACAAAATACGGTATGTGGCCATTCACATTTGCATTGGTAGGGCCAAAAATCAATAGTGTACTGGTTGCAGGCACTGCCAATGTACAAGTCTTTACTCCTGTGGAATCTGCATGACTAGGCCACCAGTGACCTGAATCACTCCTTCCTTGGTGACTCAGTGGCCTCTTACCCTGGGGAAAAGAGAGAATTTGGGCAGAGCTTACACCAAATGAATGAACATTAATACTCCTGTGATCTGTATAGTCCTATGATTTAATGAGACTTGATTCTTGATCCTTTCCCTTCTATCTTTATATGTGCATATGGAATTGGATCATAGATAATGATTTGTACTGCAGCCCTAACACAGCAAGCAGCAAAGAGCAGTAGTTAAGGTTGCAGGCTCTGAAGATAGGCTATGTGGTTCTTTACCACCATCACTTAAGAACTGTGAGATGCAGCATATCCTACATGACTTTGATCTTAGCTTCTTCTTCATGTATAAACAGACAAGATGCTCACCTCCTAGGGCTGTTGTCAGAACTAAATGAGCTCATACTTGGTACATTCCCAGAATAAGACTAACACACAGCAAATGTTTAATAAAGTTAGCTATGATTTTTGGCAAACCTATAAAGAAGGACATCATGGTCCTAGCCCTCCACCCTGGACCTCACAGTGTACTACAGAGAGCTGGTGCTCACCTAAGGAATAACTCAGTGAGAAGCAGCTATCGATGCACTTGCAGGTGGTAGGTGTTATGGTTGGAAAGTCTCCTGAAAGACTTATGTCATCTCAGGAAGAACTGAGTTCCTTACAAGAGGATGAATTCAGTTCCCCCCATGCTGACTCTTGGATGCTATGTTCCCTAGCCTTTCCACCACGTGTTAACTTTCCAAGCATCACGAAGGCCATCCCCAGGTACCAACCCTTCCTCTAGAACTTCCCAATCTTCAGAATCAAAAGCCAGTAACTTCTATTTACTATAAATTCCCTGTCTGTGGGATTCTGTTATGACAGCACAAAACAGGCTAAGAGAGTAGGATTATGTTTTCTATTTTTTTCTTTTCACTTTTCCTAGATCTTAAATACTTTTGTAGTGCTTATGCATTACTTTTATAATCTTAAAAAAATCAATATTAATTACTACATTACAAAAGGAACAGAAACCATCAATCCAGACAGAAGCAATCAAAGTTTATATATCTATTCTGTGTTTTGTTCCCATCATAGTTTATGGTAATTTTCTTCTTGAAATGTATCATCCATGTTTCCTCCCAAACCTCTCTGCGTTGTAACTCCTACAAGATTTTGGAAGATCTTCAGAGCACAGACGCTATAACTTCAGGATTAAGTCCAGCTATTGCTCCCTTACTTATATTCATATCTTCTCCATTTGCCCCTGGCACATTTTACCCTCATCAAAAACAAAATCTCAAAGATAGGGGAAACAAATAGAAGCGGTATTTATTTTAATTTGCTTTTGTTTATGAAAAATTCCGAAAAGATAACTGGAATGGAAGGAGGCTCTGTAGATGCTAATAAAGATGCTCAAGAATTTATTAATCTCTTTTTGTCCTGGAACAGGACAAGACTTTCTTGAAGTTTATTCATCCCTGAAAATAGAGAGTGCTTTTTTAAAGGAGAAGCAGTGCAGCAGAGTAGGAAAGGAACACTAAGTCAGAACACGAAACCCAGGATTCACCTAGCATTTGTTGTATGAAACATAAACCCCTACCTCCCGTACCCTCAGGTTTGATTCTGTTTGTGCTCAGCTCTAGAATTTTACTTCAAGAAAAATTGTTTTGACATGTGAAAAAGGAAAAGGAAGTTAAATAACGTTTATTTTTTGATGGTTCATTAATTACTGTTTCTGACTATGGTGCAGGAACTGAAGCTATTCAGACTCAAGTTACAATTCGCACTGACTGCAGGCATAATTGCATTCTCATTCCAAGGAAAGGAATTCTCCCATGAAGCAAAGAATCACCCTAGCCTAAACCATACACCTTTAAAATGCAGATTTTTGGAATGCCTAGTGTAAGATTAAAAGGGCCTGATATTAGCACTATTATTGCTTTGTTCCTTGATTAGTCACCAATAATAATAATTTATATGCTTTTATGATCTTCCCTGCATATGTGGTCTTAATTTTCTAATGTTTCAAATGTCACAGAGAATCTACTTCTTAGTATGGATGTCATGGTATGAGAAAAGTAGACTAGTAGTGTTTCTTGACCTTGTGACAATAAGCATCAATGAGTTTTCTAACGAGGCCCAGTGAAGTCCCTGAGAAAAAAAGGATATAACTGTGTACAATGGAAACCGATGTGCAAAGGAAATTGGTGATATATTTGGTATTCTGAACCAACCACATAATCTTTAGAAATCAAGGCCCAGTTCAGAAACTCTGAGTATAAAGGAACAATGTCATAGAGCAATAGCTATCTAAAAGACACTGCAGTGATACCTTCAGAAGATAGTACCAAGGGGTGACAATGGTGCTTGAATGGGTTTTACTATAACTCTTTTCAGCACTCAAAAACACGTGCTTTTTTCCTGACATTTAAAATCTTTCTGAGCTGGGGATGTATTCAATGGTACAACACTTGCTTGGTATGAGCAAGACAGTGGATTCAATTCTCAGTACCATGAAGCAAAAAGTTCCCTGATTTTATGGGAAGTGGGGTATCTCCTGTTAGTCTGGAATTTATGAATAAGCTCCAAAACAGGGGTCCAAGAGATGCTAACTAACCTATATTCTAAAGAAGCCTGTCAAAAACTGGAATATACAGCAGTCTAGGCTTTTCAAGAGTCAGCAAAGTCAGCAATCAACTCAGAGTCAAAAGGCATCAGCCTGGTGAGAAGATGTGTGGCTTATCTGTGTTCTTTCCCTGAGGAGAGGAAGAAAGGGGATCATTTCCCTACCAAGAGACATGTGAAGCTCATTACAACATTAGCAATGTGTACAGGAAAGAGGCTCAACATCTCAACGTTTCTATGAATGGCTGCTCTGGTGCAATGCAGCTCAGGTGTGACCTGTTTCTACTGAAGCAGAAAGAGAATTAAACAGTGGAAACCAATCCTTTTTGACCTGTCCCTGGGCCAAGTGGACAGAGAGTCCAACATCCTACTAAGAAAGGCTGATCACTAGTTGAGGGAAGCCCACAAGCCATGAGGAGAATAACTGAGTTGAGGTGTTGGAATAAATCTGACAAAACCTGTTCTCTCATCTCAGGGAACACTGCAAGGGACCCCTTTCCCACATGGATGCCACCTAAGAGCTCAGATCATGCTTGAGCTCCCACCAATAAGATGCCATCCAGCTACAGAGGCTCTACAGCTGGCTATATCATCCAGAAGACCAATAAAACTGTATTTGTTTGCTCTTCCTATAACATTCCTTCCTTCGAGTCCGTTTATTAGAAAAGTGAAGACTAGAAAGACAGAAGAAGGAAGTGAAGAAATTACGGAACAAACTGCTTCAGGCCACTCAGGATCAAACCTGACAGATTTTAGGAGGCTGGGGGGTGGGGGAGAAGAAAATGAATTTTAAGTCACCGTGTAATTTTAAAAGTTGTAAATTTTGAAGCTTTTAAATGGGCTAGACAGAACTTCTGAAAAGTGCTTAGAGAGGTGAAGAACTAACGGAGCCTCACTGAGATAATGGTGGCTTAAAAACTAAAAATAATTAAAAATAAAAATAAAAATAAAACCTTATAAATAACTTGACTGTTCTACCATCAGTGGATTAAAACAGTTCAGTAAATTGACTGGATAGATCATTTATACATAATGTCTTTTGTTGATATTAGGGGTTAAACACAGACCCTCTGACTTCAAACCTTGCATTACTGTACTCCTTTGAACTTCTTCCTTCTCCCTTATCAAATAATTCACCCTGTCTTTTACAAGGAAGGAAATGACAACAGCAGCAAAAAAAAATGATTAAATTTTACAATGCTTTTCTTTTCAGAAACTCTTTAAAATCACCACCTCCTCCAATCTGTTTCTTAAGTAACCCGATTTTAAACCACGTCACTGCAGTGACTAGATAAGATTAAAAATAAAAGGGGGTTGGGGCGGAGACACAGCCTTATGGTGCCTATCAACTTAATAAATGAAGTTAGCCTCATCAGTCAGGTCCAGAGGCCAGCAAGGCCTTGTAATCTGCTGAGTCAGACCCAGCACGTTTAATAAAAAGGATTGAAAAATAATGCTTGATGTTGCTCTAGTTCAGATGAGAAAATTGTAAGGACACCCCATACATTAAGTGGAACCATTCATTTCCATAATGTGATAGGATCATCCCATTGATCTCACCATACTCTGAAGACAGACTTGCCATGAGTCCCTGTGAAGGGCTTATCAGAGGCTCAGAGTTGCAGAGAGAAGGTGATGAACCAAATCCTGTGCCCAAACCCCAAGTCAATAGAGAATTTCAAGACTTCACTCTCCTTTGTACAGTACACACTTACAGTCCAAGGCTTCCATCTTGAAACTTCCCCATGGTTCATTGCCACTAAGTAGAGAGACTATGCCTACTCAAAAGGCATGAGCATCTCACAGCTATGACCGAGTACTAATTGAAAATATGCCATCTTTTTCAACCTCTCCCAAAGTCATTTCCATTCTTCTGGGAAATTTTCAGTCTGATAGATTGAAACCTATATCCTGCCATCCAATCTTACACTGTTGCTTGCTTATGTTACCTATTCTCCACTCTATAAACACCAACTTATTTCACATTTTGCACTTCCGTTCCTCTAGAATATTGTTAAAACCTCCTATAGTATTGTAATTTTACCCAACAACATGCAAGAAATCTTTATTTGTTAAATGTGGTAAGGTCTGAGGACAGGAAATGAATGTAACATAACTCCTGTCCTCAAATAACTTAGAATCTTATAGACGATAGTTAAAAGGAAGAATTTTTAGTGGCTCATTTCAATGCTTCCTTAAGCAGTCCCTGATAAAGCTTCCAGAAGGAAAATTCAGGCTCCTTGTCAAAAGGAACTAAGATCCTTACAACAGAAATATAATAACACATACCAAGTGCAAAATAAAAGACAAAACAGAACTGAGATGAAGAACAATGACGATGCCAGTGAGTCTGTGTTCTGCAAGAACTGGCAAGTTGTTTGAGTCTGGTGGAAGCAAATTACTTTGGATGGACTTTATAAACAGCAAGAATCCACAGCTAAACCATGTGATATTCTCCTGGATCATAAGCAGAATCAGATACAGTGACTCTAAAATACTTCCAGGCCAGCCAGTATCAGCAAGTTATAATCATTAAGGGTCGGGGATTTAGCACAGTGCCTTAAGCACCTGCCTGACAAGTGCGAGGTTGTGAGTTCAATACCTGGTACCAAAATTAAAAAAAAAATAAGGTACAATCATTAACTTTTCTGTAAAGTTTTACAACTGTACACAGCCAGGAATAGATTTAAACAAGCATTATTAAAGGTAAAAAAGTAAAATAAGCAACTATATCCTTTTTAATTAGGATAGCACTTTAGTATAGATTTAGTTGTACTTGGAAAATTAAACTGAATAATGCAACTCTGGTGAAGCGTATTTTTTCATAATAAGTAAAACAGGGCTATATCATTGATGTTCTTGTTGTTCTCCTAAAATACATCTTGCTGTACAATCATTTTAGGCTAAGTGTGTTAATATAATACTGCACCTCCAAGATTGAGTGCATACTTTGTACCTTAGCCTCTAAGAATTACTGTTTTGGAATCTAAAAACTGATGTTTGCATGATCCGTGACAATAAGCAAAGCCTCCACGTACAGTGACACATCTCAGGAGAAATGATCTGCATCTTGGACATCATAGATCCGCACATTTGTCATGCCCACTTTCCAGAACTTGCCAGTAATACTTTCTGCTTCAACATAGCCCTGTAACAGGATAGGTGCCTCTTTCCATCTCACCAGAAGCTCATGTAGACTGGTGCATCTGTCCACTCACAGGCTACACTGTACCTCAGGAAAATCAAGGACCTCCACCCAGTTCAGCTCAACATAATAAAGTTTAGCTCTGTATTGCCTGCAACAATTAACATTTCTTGACTCTCTCTCAATGTCACAAGTCTTTGTTATTGTTCACTGACAACACAGAATTTATCCATGAAAAAAAAATCATCTGCCACACTTACTGGAAGTATCTAAGTTATATGTTTAATAATAATGGTTAAGATTCATTAATCATTTCATATGGACCAGACAACATTCAAAATACCTTATAATTACTACCTTACTTTATTGTCACATAATTTCATGACACTAAATAATAGTTTTGTTTTACAAATAAGGATGCTGAGACTTGGAAAATGTATTCACTAAAAGTTCATTAAAATTAGGAAATGAATGTGTCCATTAGTGACTGTGCCTTAAGTCAAGATTTTCCAAAGAAACAAACTAATAGAGTAGAGATATTTGCACATATGGATAGGTAGAAAAAGAGTATCCTAGATTTTTTTGTTGTTGTCTTGTTTTGTTTTGTTTTGTTTGTGTGTGTGTGTGTGTGTGTGTGTGTGTTGTCGAGACCAAATACCTAACACCCAGGGAAAGGTTTATTTCCGCTCACAGTTTGCAGAGGTTTCAGTTTGTTGTCAGATGACTTCAGGGCAGGGTAACATGGCAGAGGGGCATCACAGGGAAGGCAAGAGGCAGCAGAACACAAACGGAAGCAGAACCAGCAGCAGCAAGCAGTGGCACCAGCCCTCTTTCCGTCCTTTATTTTCCAACCCGGGTAGCATTCACACCCAGGGTGGGGCACCCTTAATATAAGCCTCACACCCTTAATCCCAGCAACACACACTTAATCCCAGTATCACATACCCTAGATTCACCCACTTCCAAAAAATTCAACCTATGACCTCATGAGGATTTAGGGGACATCTAAATAAAGCCATAAGGGTGAGAATTTTGTTTTATTTTATTTTTTAATAAGGAATTAGTTTGTACAGTTGTGGAGGCGAAAATATTCCATGATTCACTGTTTGCAAACCGTGGATTTAAGGAGCCAGTGGTATAATTAAGTCCACATGCAAAGACCTGAGAATAAGAGGTAACGGTATAAATCCCAGTCAGAGGCAGAAAGAAATCTATACAGCAGGACAATAGTTAGTCACAAAAAGAGGTGAATTCTTCCTTCCTCCACTTTTTGTGCTATTCAGTCTTTCAAATAATTGGATAATGCCACCTACTTTGGGGAGGCTAATTTGCTATATTGAGTACACTTACGCAAATGCTAATCTCTGGAAGAACTCTCACAGACATACCCAGAAATAATGTTAAGCCAAATTTCTGGATAGCCCAAAACCGAGTTAAGTTCACATATGAAATGAACCATAACAGGATGTCTGACTAGAAAACCTGTACAGATGTCACAGGGATTGGAAGCACCAGGCAAGGCACTCAGACAGCCATATAGTTAATTCAATTTCATGTTGCTGAAATTTGACCAGATACACATTAAGAGTAACCAGAGTTATCATACAGTAGATTAGCAAAGAGTCTGTGTACCTAGAGTTTAAACCCTGAATACTGTGCAATGTCCTTACTATAATAATAATAATACTAATAATAATTAAACTAACCCATCTTTTAGTCATATGATTACTGTGTAGCCCTAATAAAAATGGTAAACAAGATAAAAACAATGACTTTGAATAAAGTCACTAATATTGTTTTAAGAACTTCTTCAAATAATTGCCTTATTATGTAAAAATCATTTCCTAGAATGGGAAAGGTTGGTTCTGCTATAAAATATTTACAGTATACAAAAATACATTCTATTACTATAGTATTATGAAACTACAATGTAATAAGAGCACTATTTTGAACTTAGAACCTCATAGAAAAATAAAATTAAGTCAGGTTAGCTCTCAAAATTTCTACGTATCTGTACTTGAATGGTTTGGCATGTTGATGAACTCCACAATAATCTCACATCTCATAACTTTTCATGTCTTATAGAAATGCCTGGTTAACAGTTGAACATATACAATATGGCCAATTGTTTCTGTTTTGAACCAATGAGAAATATTTATGGATTGATGGCTACAGCAATGCACACAAATGGATATAAATTTAACATTAACTTTTCTTCAAGTGTACCTTTTGGAATCAGGCATATGGGCTGGGTTTTTTTGTGTATGTTTCCTGTATTAGATCCATACACTTTCTAACAAACATTTACGAGGCTCTATCTACTACTGTCTTCAAGGTACCAGAACTGGAAGATAAGTGAGACATGGTCTTCTCCAGGATTTTCATCCAGGAGACAATTCAACATATTATTCCATCAGCAAATGATACTGATCTGTGGAACTCACAGGGAACAAAATTGCGATCCATGCTTTGTCATTCAATTACCATCTAACTAGAAGTAAACCACCTTACTAAGGCTTAAATTACTTTTTTAGAAAATGATAGTCTTACTAAACAATAAATAAAAGCATAATCAAACAAGAAAAAACTCATTTTATTATTAATTCATTATTATTGACAATTATTTTATTATTAATCAATTCAGCAATATCTTCCTATGTAATATGAGGGACACTTAGTTTGACAGTGATAGGATCATGTCACGTGTTTATATTGTGGACTCTATTTTCGAAATAGTATTTTTTCACTCTAAACTCCTTTTTCTCCCTGCTCAATTCCTCAAATAAATAACACTGACAACTCTCCCACTTTCTTCATGCTCTCATAACAATAAACATACACAATAAAATATACCTACATGGAAGACTTGTGTAGCATTATGAAATTTGATGTTATTAAAATCGACCTGTTCTCACTTAAAAATATATTCTGGTACATCTAAGCTATTTGTGATGGAGCTACCTTAATCTTCTTAATCACTGCATACATGCCATTGTACAGATACTCTACAATTCTACTTCATTATTTATGAGCAGTTTTTCAGTTTTTAGCAGCTGAAAGCAATGTGTGATAAAAATCCTTGTACATTCTAGTGCTTTTATTTCTGTAGGATAAATTTCCAGAAGTGGAATCACTGTATCAAATAGTAGTGCATTTTTACTTTCAATGTATAGTCAGAATTTTCCAAAAATTCTGTAATAAATTATATTTCCACCAACAGTATTCAAGAGTTTTCAATGCTTTGCAATCTAGCCAACTCATTTACATTTTTACCAACATGAAGGGTACAAAGTTATTTTAATTTACATTTCCATGGTTGGTAGTGAACTTGAGCATCTTTTCTAATGTTTAGTGACGCTTAGATTTGTTGTTTATATTTATTGTCCTTCCAGGTGTCCTCCAGGGTAAACATAAGGTTCTTCAGCTTCCTGAGGCTACCACAGAATAAAGAATAATCATATGACAGGGCTTCAGGATCCAAGCCCAAATAAACTAGAACAGTTTACTGGGTTTTTTGAAGGATCTGACTTGTAAAAAGTGAGAACTACTAGATTAAATACTTTCTAATGTTCCTTTCCTAAAATTTTATAATGGTAAAATAAACTGTTAGTTTTGTTATTATTTTTAGCATTATCTCTGCTAGATCTTGAGATAATTTTAGCTGGGTCCCTTATTTTATACAGCATTGTATGAAAGAATATTATTAACACAGCAGTAATTACATTTAAATAGGAATAAAAATCACCTGGAGACCTTGTATAAAGTGTGGATACACATGTCCAGAGATGACTCAGAAAATGATAGGGTAAGTCTTAAGAATCTATCGTCTTTTGTGTGTATGTGTGTATATGATATTGAGAATTAAACTTAAGGTTTTGCAAATGTTGGGAAAGTATTTCAGCACAAGCTATATTCACAGTCCCTAGGAATCTATATTATTTTTTCTGAGCCTCCAGTTCAGTTTCTAAAAATTATGTACTACAAGCGTGTACTAATAAAAAACTTTAAAAGAAGAATCAATATTCTTAACACTTTAAAAAGTTTTATGCAGATATTCCAATGACCATAATGTGGGATAGTCTAGTACTTACTTGTCTTTTAGTAGGAGTTTAACAAATGTTTGGTCATTAATAGAGTCTCCTAACCTGGCATCAAATTCTCTTTAAATTGTTGTGATTTGGTAAAGCCTCATAAGTGCCGTCACTAAAGCATTTATTTGAAAGATAGCTCTGCCTTTGGAGTCCAGATAATATCTTCAGAAGTTGGAGAAAATCTTCACTTTCTAAAGATAAGTGAGAAATCATGCAAAACAAACTCAGGCTCCCTGAGTCTCCTGGTCTACCAGGAATAATTCCAAAGCACCTGTGTTGTGCTTCTCCTTCCTTGTCAAAGAATTCTTCACTCTGACCCTACTGCATGCAAACAGCATCAGCCAGATGCCAGGATTATACAGAGAGAATTCAACTTCTAGAGCCAGAAAGCTAAATCTGTTACAATAAAACCATACCAGAGAAAACAGCAAGAAAGAGAGTCATATAAAGCTTTTTTTTCTAACCAGAGGCATATTAAATAAACTTTCCCTCTGATAAAATGGGACTTGTTCAGTCTTACATTCTTTCCGCTAATCCTATCTGCATCCCAATCACCCTGATTTACTCTGTCACCCGGTGATGGTACAAAGGGAAAGATTGCAGATCTAATTAGCATAATATGGATAAGCAAATGAGGCCTAATCAATTATGGTTCACACTTGCTTTCATCACTCGTGCCAACAGTCGGCAAATTCACTGACAGTTCAAATGCGACATTTTTAGAAGCCATCAGTAAATCAATAACAAGTGACAGTAATTTAGATGCGCACTTCCTTCTGCCTCCATTTCTGTCCAGGAGACACAGCCTCACAGCCCTGAGCACCTGAACTCAGCAGCCAAAGCTTTTCACCACTTCAGTCTTACACATGGGCCAAGTCTGTGCATCCTGACTCTTGGCACTGTATCTCTTTATGACGGTCTGCATGAAAATTACAGTCAGTGTAATGACCGGAAGCTGTTTCCCCATGTGCCTTAGACTTTTGGAACAAGCTGAATATGTGTATTGATAAAGCGGTAACACGGTCTATGCTGCGCATGCCACAGGGCCGCCAACCTGAATTCTTATCCTACCTCCACCATTCACAAGTTGTAAAATCTTAATGAAAATCATTTAATCTGTTGGTACTGCAACTCCACCATCTGTTAAGCAAAGGGTGGTCTTAATATGTACTCTTATTTACTAGGTTGAGGAATGAAATGAGATGTCAATTACAAATACAATCTTTTTAAATATAAGGTCTTTGGTAAAATTTGAAGAATATAGTTTTAGCTTTTAGAATAAAGAGAAACAATCTGTTCTCTTGTCTGATAGTTCACAGGCATTTTATTTTTTCCTGTGTGACTCTCATAAGAGAGATTTAAATTTAAATTTAAAGTTTAAATTCAGTGTAGTGAAATAAAATTGGAGAGGGGAAGTGTTGGAAAGAATCTTAGTTATCACCATTACCACTATAACAGCTTCCCCCAAACCATTTTATATTTCTCCGGTGGTTACAGTTAACAAAGGACCCTTGCCTACATGGTTTATTGCTGGCCTTCAGGCTACAAGAACACTAAGCAACTGCTCATCAACCAAACACAAGTGAAGATGAAGGCTCTCATGCTCCATTTAACAGTCTTCTTCCACACTTACACTAACCACCCTACACTCTATTTTGGAGGTATGCCCACTTACCAGTTCTAAATTCAGTTAAGCAAGTGTTGTTCCATGCCTGTTTCTCCATATTGTCTGCAAGGTAATATTTTTGTGCAATTCACATTTACCAGAAACATAGACTCTATTAGCCCACGTAATTGTTTTTATTATAATATGTGTTTAATAAATCTGTAATGCTTTCCACAGATCACTGTTCCTCATTTTAATTGTATATTGATCAGTCTTTCAATATTTAATTCTAGAATCTTGAGAACAGCTTTATTTCAAAAATTTTGAAGACATACACTGAGTACTGTCTCCATTGGCTATTGTTGCAAAATTTCTTTGGTACAAACAACTACCAAAATTCAGCAGCTAGAAAAATAAATATTTATTTCTCACATGTCTATCCTTGGACCCATCTGATCTCAACTGAGCTGACTCATGCCTCTGCAGGTGACCGTAAGGGCTCTGTGAGTCTCGGGTGGAACATTTTAGCTGAAGCAACTCTGCTCCTTATGTCTTTATCTTGATCCAAAGCATGACTTTGTCATGATGATGACATAAGTGCAACAGTCCAGAGACATTATCCTAGCATTCTATGTCTCTGTTTTTAATAATCACCAATATGCCTTTGACCACAGGAAACCAGATGGCCAATCCAAGGGATGGAGGATTATGCTCTGCCCATAGCAAGAGAACACCGCCAAATTACATGACAAAAGGTATGGATATTTGAAGAGAAGAACTGAAGCCATTCATGTGTCTTACTTGGAAAACTCTCCAGCAAATTTCTACATAAAATAAAAATGTAAATGGGAAGAGATTTTTTTCCATGTAGGACCTTGCACTCCGGTAGTGAATGTGATAGTATGTCATACAAGGGAGAAATTATATCTAATTGTGCATTAAGAAAAAGCTGCACAGACTTTGTCATTTGAGATGAGATGCAATGAACATGTAAAAAGTTAACAACCAAAAAGGACATTGGGAGGATGTTCCATGACATTGAGAGATGATACGTGAAAGACAAATCATGGCCATATCTGGAAAGCCATCAGAGGACCTGCTTGCCAAACACGAAGGATATGAATGACAGTAAGTGACCAATAGACTAGAAAAGATTTGTAATTTTTATAATCTCAATAGATATCCTGTTTCTGCCATTAAACTTCCTATGATCAAACTTCAAACATATAATTAAAACACACAATTTATAGACAAGAAATCTATCTGTCTATCTATCTATCTGTCTCTCTATCTATCATATCTAGATATCATCTATCTGTCCTCTGTCTACCAATCTATCTATCACCAAGACAGAAAAGCCTACATGATACTCTGGTGCTCCACAAATTGAACACCTTTTGCCACTTTTTAAAGTAATATTTTATCTGAGGGCATCTGCATTTTCCTAAAACATATTTTTCCAGTGTAGTGCTTGATTTTAAGCTGACTAAAGATATCAAACTTCCTTTCACAGATTCTTTGACATACTTGAACATTATTGAACAAATGTCAGTTATGTCTATCTCTTGAATTATGTCAATCTGAATTGACAATATGCTGATTTTTTTAGCATCTGTGTCTCTCTGCAGATTGTGCAATTGGACATGACTGGAAATATTGGTCACTTCTGTTTCTTGGAATGTTATGCTGCTTCTCACACCCACATTTCTAGAACCTGACTCCTTACACTCATGCAGAATCACACTTGAAAATTTTGAGGGATAATTATAGTTCATTTCTAAGTAGAAAGATATAGTTTCTGAAAGAATTACAGCTAACAAAATCATTAATATAAGTGAAATGAAAAGTCTATAGGTGTGATGCAATTGAAGTATCTCATTACTTATGTTTAAATATTACCCAAATTCAGGTGTTTTTCTTGGTTGAGTAAAGGACCCTCAACTATTAATGATTGGAATTAAATGTACCTATGTAATATATAAGATTTTCATTTTTGAAGTGCTATAGTTAGGGCTGGGGATTTAGCTCAGTGGCATAAGCACCTGCCTGGCAAGCACAAGGTTGTGAGTTCAATTCCCAGTACCAAAAAAAAAAAAAAGGAAGAAGTGCTATAGTTACTTGTAATAAGCTGCCACATGGCTTACAGTAGATGATATGTTAATAAGCAGATGATAATGAATAAAAATAATACATTCCACTTATTAACTGTTTACAACTGCTGATGTGCTGGATCAAATATATGTATACATTATGCCACTTAACCCTCCTAATCACTTTCATTCACATTTTACAGATGGTAAAATTGGTTACAAAGTTGGTAAATAGTAAAAATTAACTGTAATCAAGTGCCTACCACATGGTAGGTACTGATCACTCTGGGGTCGTATAGTGAACAGAACAAAAATATACTTCTTCATATGACTTCTTTTGTAATGTGTATATGAATTTCATATGCAGGATAAATGCTCAGTGTCTCAGAGTTTGATGAATTTTTTCTCATGTATTAATATATTAGTCTAATATTCAAGACTAAATTGTAAGTTCCTTATAGGCAAGAAGTATATTTTCTATTTCTTATTTATTTTAGTTTCTTCACAGCACACAAAGCAATGATGATAGATTGTGCCATTCAATACATACTTTTTAACTGAGTTTCTTTTCTATTTTTTGAGTACCACATCATTAGCAAACCCTTGAGAAATCACTAGTTCAGAGCTATTTGATTGTTTGAAGTTGCTACTGATTCATTGTAGGGGCAGCAGGGAAGGTGATTAATCTAGGTCCCCAGGGCGTCTACAGAACTTTCTTTTCCAGATGTTGTGCTGACTTGAATCATGGATGTTCAATGCCAACATCTAGAGATAAACTAAAAAAGTGGGATCTCTGGACATTTAGCACCACATTGAAAAACATCGTTGTATGATGCTAACCAGGTTCTTTATGCTCTTTGAGCTTGTTTCTCTTTGTATTGTACTTCAGGGCCAAAAGGAAGAGGTAGGAGGACACCTGATCTCATTAATTGCTGCATTCCTCTGCCTTCCTAATGCATGGCTAAAAGATGTCATATCTTTGCTAACTTATTTTATTTCCAGTATTTTGGCAAGTGCAATGAGAGACAAAGGATCTTTTTCAAATTTAAAAACTATTGCAAAATGATTTTTATTGGAGGATTGAATAACTACTTATTCCTTTACCTTTAGAAAGATGTTAAAAAGAGCCAGTGATGACGTGACTTTTAGCTATATAGAAAGTAAACATCTAAAGATGCACTTCCAGTTTAGAATACCTCCAGAATAAATGGCAGAGAAAACACTGTGTATCAAAGCTGGGATACTGGGAAAGCTGGACTTTGACAGAATACAAAGTCTGATTATAATTAGAAGAAGAAGACTGAAAATTAGTGTTTAAAAAGTTAGTAAAAGATTACCAATATACAAAAGAAGAAAGGGGAAGAAAAAAAAATAAGAGCTGAAACTAATGAACTAGAAGACAAACACACGGGCCAGGGATATAGCTCAGTGGCACAGCACCTACTTGGCAAGTGTGAGGTCATCAGTTTGGTTCCCAGTACCAAAAGATAAATAAATAAACAATAAAAATTAAAATAAAGAAAATAAACATATGATAGGAAAGACAGAAAACCAAAACTGTTTTCTTACCAAGTTTAATAAAATAAACAAACCATTTGTAAAACTGATTACAGAAAAAGAACATGAGAAAGACTGAGATGGGAAGAAAGGATTCCACAACCTAGTAATAGGGACAAAAGGGAAACACAAACACAAGTACAACAAAGATTAAATAGAGGTCATGATAGCTTTATGCAAATAAACTGGCTAATTTGGGAGAAACTGTATTAAAAAGTAGAAATTTTTGCAAGAAGTCAATATAGAAAAAAATGTCTTATGCTGAACACATATTCCCTTCATATAATATAGTTCATATAAATTGTTAAGTATGAAACACCTACAAGGTTCTTTGGATTCCAAGTACCATCTGGGCCACATTGCCCCTCCTTAGCCCTGCCTCGTAAACCTCTCTACAATGTATCAACCCACAACAGTTAATCCTATTCATAGCAGAGATCATCTAGGTCTTTTAGAGATGTTGGTTGGTGCCTATCCTGAATAGTTTAGTGCCTGATCCAAATCCCTGGCAAAGCATTCTAGCACTCTTGCCTATAACCATCAATTCTGAGTAAAAATGTATGACCAGGCAACAATCTGCCCATCAAAATAGCTTCAGATATCTTGACCATGAGCTTTACCAAGCAGTTAAATTTGTCACACATTCCTTCAGAGACCACAAAAAAAGGGAACTCTGCCTGCTTTTGTTCTATGAAACTCAACTTGCTGTATTTAAAAAAATTAAGAATTAAATTTATAAGCCAACTTAATTTGCATATGTAGATTTTAAAATAATTGAATATATTAGCAAGGCAAATTCAGAAATGTACAAAATGATGATACAACATTACCAAATTAGATTTATTGCAAAGATGTGACATAATTTTAGTATCAGAAAATGTGTATCATGTTACCTTATTAAGAAAATAAAAAAAAATTAAAGCAGAAAACATGGTCAATAATATCATCACAATAGTGTAGAAGCTAAGCTAGTAAAATTCCCTGATAGTCATAGTTTTTAAAAATAGAATCTTAGAAAATTTGGAAGAAATGTGATTTTCTTTATCTGGTAAAAGGTATATGTCAAAAATTATAGCAAAATTTACATTTCATGGTGAAACATTAGAAACATTCTTTTTCAAATAAGGAATAAGATTTAAGGGAGGTTATGTTACTACTTCTAGTCTGCATAGTACTGGAATTCAGGCAGTTTATTTGTCTACTTAAAACTTAAATACAAGAATTGTAATAAACAAAACTGCACTGTCATTATTTTAAGATGGCATGATTGCCAACATAGAAAAACAAAAAGCTACTATAAAATAATAAAATTTAGCAATGATTCCAGTGATAAGATTAAACTATGAAACTAACCCGTATGGCTATAAGGAGCCTGAAAATTTTACAAAATATTATATATACATGATTTATGATAATAAAAAGTACAAGACATAAAAATGTTAAAAGTTGTATGTGTCAAAACTTTTGTTATAAAATGCCACTGAAACCTACTAAAGAAATCCTAAATACTTCTAAATGGAGAGACACCTCTTATCTACTTACAGATAAAAATTCTGCTTAAATTAATCTTCATGATTTAATTCCAAAGAAAAGTGTTTCAATTTTGTTTTTTAATCTAGTTCTAATGTTTATAACTAAGAACAAAAGTTGGAGAATAACCAATATGTCAGTGTAGGAGAAGGAAAGGTTTGTGTATAAGGCTATAATCAAGAGTTTTTGCTTGGATTAGTCTCAGACTGGACATTGGGTTCATCATTCTTCTTACTGTCATTGCTTTCCCACAGGCATAACTCCCCAACAATATATTATCTACTTCCCTTTGCTTTTGATTTTTAAATAAATTAAATCATGCCTCATATATCATGCAGTTTGAATGTTTTACAATGTAAATTTTTTGAAATGCTACAGTCATTTCTACTAAGCTAACTAGCAGAAACTATGTCTACCAAGGCTGCGTAGTTTGGGGACAAGGACAGGTAAATGATAATTATAGTCCAACAAAAATGCCATTCACTGAGAAACAGTGTCTCTGGATCTGCACATCAGGGAATAAAGTTCTAATATAGAGACAATGAATTAACCATATATATAAAAATAAAATTGCATACCTATTCCCATTATTTGTAAATTTTCATTACAGATGGAATTACGACCTAAATACAGAAGGCAAAATTTTGAACTTTTATAAAATAATATATAAGACTTTTATGAATTTAAGGCATGAGCAGATTTATTAAACTAGATTCAAACAGTAAAATTCATATAGAAAAATTGACAGACTGAACTGTAGTAAAGTTTACTTTCAAAAAAAGATACTATAAAATGAGAAGGGCAACCAAAAACTAGGAAAATAATTTATAACACATAAAATAATGAAGGATTTATGTTCAGAAGTAAAACAATGCAGTTGAAAAAGAAAAAGACAAAATCATAACAAGAAAACTGGCAAGAAATCATTATCATGCATTTTCTGGAAGAGTAAACACCAACGATTGATAAACATATGAAATGATACTAATCTCGTTGGTAATCAAAGAAATGGAAATTAAAACCCTAGTGGGATACAACTCCAAAACCAAAACATTAGCAAAAATTAAATGTTAGACAATGCTGAGTGTTGGCAAAAATGTATAACGAGAAGTTCCGTATGTGGCTGATTGAATAATATACTGGCACAACTGCTTTGGAAAATAATTTGTTGATAAATATTCAGGAGATTTGAAGATGCTGTAGACCCTACTACCTGACAATACTACTCCATAAAAGTGCTGCTTATAATAGTAGAAAACTGAAACAAGTCAAACATTCAACAGTAAAATATAGATATAGATGTATAGATATAGATATAGACAGAGGTATAGATATATAGATATATAGTAATGGTTGGTACATTGTGCCACCTTGAGAAGTTTAGAAGTTTAGCTAGGCAACTCAGCAGGGAGCCAGGGTCTTTATTTTGTAAACATCCTCATCTTGTGCAAGAGGAAGGCAAGAAAATGGTGTGGGTGCTACCCCCAGTGAGGGTAGCCTGCTTATAATACAAGGAAGGAAAAGAGGTTTGCTCTCTAATTTTTTTCTCTTGCTGCTTTTGCTGTCTTCTGCTGCCTTGAAATGTTGCCCCTATGCCATGCCACCATGCCTTGGAGCCAGCTGATTATGGACTGAAACCTTCACAAACTGTGAGCTAAATAAACCTTTACTTCCTTAATTTTTGGATGTCAGATATTTTATCTCAGCAATGAGAGAGGAGTGTGGCATGTACAAAACAGGTGACACTATATGGTAAAAAATGAGTGACTACAGCTATGGGCAAAACCTAAACTTTCAAAAATATTGAATCTACAAAACATTCAAATTATAAAATACACATAGCAAGATTTCATTTTTATGGGAATCAAAGACAGAAGTAGATAATCTATTGTTTAGGGAGACATGAATATGTGAAAACAACAATAAGAAGATTGGTGCACACAATGCCCACATTGAAGCTAATCCAAGCAGGAAATGAAGAATATGGTCACTAACAGGTACACAGAATGCAGCATGCAGTCTGGTAGGTACACAAGTTCATTTCAGTGTTTTCCTTTAAATTATAAGTATATGCTACATACACTCTTCTCTGTGGATGATGCATTTCATAATAAAAATTTTAATATCATGGCAATCCCATGTTGAAAATATTTTAGGAGTCTCAAAAGAAAAGTCCTGTGGATTTCATATCAAGGCATAGTAATTCAACATGAGGCAAAAGCTCAGAAACAACGTTCAGAAAATACAACTTGCACAAAATCACCCTGTTACACAGGCTGGACAGCAAGGCACAGAGTGAGATGCTGTTTTACAGTAACCCAAATCTTTAAATTAAAAAAAAGAAGAAGAAGAAAAAAAGCACATGCAAAACAAAACAAAACAAAATAAAAACCGAAAGCACTGTATTGGTTTCATAGTAGAAATACAAATCTACAATTCAGTGAGGCTCTTACACAACAAAATCACAAGGAGGAAAGCATTCCTGGATCTGCCTGTGGGTGCCAAGAATATAACTGGGAACTTGCCATAGAACAAGAACCCTGGGAGATCTGGTCTTCAGAAAGAAAGAGCTGACAATTAGCAGTTCAGAGAACCAGGTTAGCCCACAGCTGATGGAAATCAACCAAAGGACTAAGAAGACATGGGAGAGATGAGGAGTGAGAGACTGAGAAAGGGAGTTGACTAAATTAAACCAAATATCCATACAAATTAAGCTTTATTAAAATGGTGCCATGGTTCTGATTCTTTTAATTCTAATTTATTGGTTTGCTAGGCTCTTTTACCTGAGAGGTACAGGAGTTGCAAGGATGCAGAATGTGGTATAAAGACTACAAGACCACTATAGGACTTCTTACACATCCTCTTACTACCACTCCCTAGTTCCCCACACTCAAAGAAAACCTCTCACCAGGAAGTCCTGGAACCAACCTGCGTGAAAGGTGCAGACCTGAGCTGAAGGTTTTGGTAATGTAGTAGGATCTACACTAATCTCGTTTTTAGGTTCTTCTATTAAGGAAACATTACTTACTGTCAAATGCCGGAGACTAAAATATTTTGCTAAAGAGCATGTTTTACCACTGAGGCACTGAAAGTTAAACGGGTCACATTTCTGAAAGATTTATAACATTTAGGAGAAATACATCAACATGTATAGAACACTAATGAAAGACTATAAAATGTGAAATGCAATGTCCTTAGATTCATCTGGGAAAAAATAAATGGAAAGAAGTGTTTAGAGAACTGCATGAAATTTGGAAAGTGGTACCTTAGACTGAGCATCAGGGAAATGACAGACGCAGAGAAATCCACAATGATAGATGGGCTTTCCCAAGGAAAGAAAAGAAGTAACCCATAGGAGCCAGATCATTCCAGGGGTTCACTGTCAGTGTGGGGTGAATAAAATGAGCTGCTTTAAGCTGTATCTTCCATCTTTAATGTCTCATTCCTGTCAGCCTGCACCAACTATCTATCTTAGACCCAGACATTTCATCAAAAAAGTGTCATTCCTGGGGTGGGCAAACTGACTTTAGGATAAAATGAGAATTCCAAACTTACTCAAACAGTCAAATGGCAACTGCTTTCCCAAGGGGATCTTCTTAGCACACCTTGGCCAATTCCTAAGCATTTTCTCTGAGAGTTTGAGGAGGGAGTGAAAGGAGAGAGTATGGGATAGATTGGTCTGCTTTTAATAAAGATAAATATCTAGTTGGAGTTTTCATATATCAACAAAATAATCATGATAAGTAAGAGTGGAGTTAATGAAAAAAGGCATTTCAGATCTCCAATTTCTATTCCTGTTTTTTTCAAATAGAGAAAAAAAATAATACCTGCTAAGAACCTGGAGAGCCAATGTTAAGTGAAAACAGTAAAACTTTCATGATAAAGAGCTCTGTTAGAGAGGAGACAACATGCACTTTTTAATAACTTACAATGTGAAGTCTTTCTAAAACATGTTCTGCATGATAATGATGTTCTCATCCTAACAATATCCTCACACCAGTGAGTGCTTTCTATATGTCAGATCACATCCTGGGCTCTTAATAACTCTGAACACAAACCCTATGAAACAGACATTGTTTCTATCTGAACTTTCCAAAAGAAACACAAAAGTCGAAACCGACCGTTTCACTTGGTCAAGGTCAATCAGTTAAATTCCTTGTGAGGGGATTCCAGCCTAGGCTTGCCATTAGAAAACCATATGATCTGGGGGAATTTGTCAATCAAACAGTGATGCCAGAGCCAGACAAGTTAACACATATCTATACCCCTAGCATTCTGGGAAGCTGAAGCAGGAGGATCACAAGATGTAGCCCAGCCTGGGCCATTAAACAGTCCCTGTCTCAAAAAAAAAATGTCTTTTTGAATTATAGCAGAGTCAACATAGTGGCACTGTCCTGTAATTCCAGCAACCTACAAGGTTTAGGCAGGAGGACCGAAAATTCTAGCCCAATCTGGACAATTTAGCAAGATCTGGGTCTAAAAAAAACAAAAAAAGGGGAAAAAAAAGAATAGCCCTTCATTTTGGTATTACTAGGGGTGATTAAATAATATTCATAGATAATATTCACTTAAAGTAGGTAACAAATGTTCATTTTTATTTTAATTAATCATAGAAAAGAGTAGTTTCTTGATCTGACTCCCATCAGTATTATCTGTGGAAATTTTGGGAAACTACAAAGACTGAGCTTCGCTCCCCCTCAGTCAGCACCCCTGAGAGCGGTCTGGGGAGTGCATTTGAAAAGGTTTCCCCTGAGGGATTCTTCCGTGACAGCTGCAGGGCTGGCATTTAGAAAACACTGGTGTGGAGACTCTGGACACAGAGAATCTGGGAAAGAGAGACCATGAGGCCACTTTGGCTGAAATATGCACCCTGGGAAGGTGAGTTAAGTCTGCCCCTTTAGAATGCATGAGGTGTAGATGGTTGACTGGGGCCAAAGAAGTTCATCCCAGTGCAGAGCTTCCTGGCCACAAGCTGAGCTCCTCTCTCCTGTGTGAGAAACAGAGTGACTGAGAAGCAGGAAGGAGGTAAAAGCCAACCCACACTACTTGCTTTCCCATGCATACTGTGATTGGCTGGGGACTCCTTGGGCTCCGAGACAAAAGCACTGTGGGGTGAGACTTGCTATCACCAAAGCAGATGTGCTCAGGGGGCTCCTGAAAGCCCATCTCATCCCAACACTGCAGTCAGGCCAAAAAATATAGTCTTTGCTGGGTTCTGTGCCCCTGTCCAGAAAATGAGCAGGGCCCAATTAAATAATCCTGTGGCTCCTTCTGCTCTAGGGTTTTGAGTTTAAAACCTATTGACAATAATACTTAAGCTTCTTGAGTTTGAGTATGGTCCAGAGGAGGGAGGCAGGAGACAGACAATATTTCTCTCCTGTATGCTTACTGTATTTAGAACTGTGCATGTTCTTGTAATGCAACCCTGTCTTTTGTTCAGAAATGCAGCAATCTTTCCTGGTCCCTGTGTCCATGCCAATGGTAAACTGGAACTATCATCTTCCAGAGCACTTTGGAGCTACCAAGCTTTGGAAAACCATTGATTCTCTATTTGCATAGGTATGTTAGTGAACTCTCCAACGTCTCATCTACGTAAGCAAAGGAAGAACATCTGTTTCCCTTTCCTAACTAGTATGTATTGATCATAGATTTTTAGAGGCTTTATTGTTGAAGCTCCATAATATCTAATCCCAACATGTATTATAGAGCCACCTCCTGGCCAAAAGAAAGAAACAAGAAGAAAGGAAGTGGCATTTGAGAACCTTGGACTAGCTAGCCTGAAGGCCTGTTAAAATGGGCATGCTGAGACTTCAAGGCAGTGAGAGACTCTCAGTGAAGTTGTAGACCTTACTTAGAAGCAGCAAATCTTGCACTCACAATGAAAAAAGCCTGAAAGGATGATTTGTTTCTTAGTGATGCAGTAGCTCACAGAAACATAACTGACTTTATTACCCAAAGTCACAGAGATTATAATATTTTTAAGCCCCACTCCAGAAACCTGCTGTACTTCTAGGATCACAATAGTTTTTCCACACTTTTCTGTCCACATAACACATAGCTAGTGTACCTGATGCAGAACTGCAATAAGCAGAAATGGAGGTAGGAATTAGACCTATTTTTAAAAGAATAACAAAGAACAGGGAGAGCACTGGACTAGGCAGATGAAATGTGCACCCTAGGCCTGGCTCATGTGAAGAAGAGCAAGCTCAGCTGCATGCTCCCTCCTCAGGGCCTCAACTTTTTCAAGTTAATGAACAAGTTATAAAAATCCCTAAGTTGTCAAAACTCTCCCTACATTTGGTGCTTTAAGATATTGCTCAATACACAACACATAACTCTACCACCATCATCACTACCATGCTCAGTGGTAAAAAAAATAAAAAATAAAAAATAAAAAATTCTCCCCTTCATCAAAATGAGATCACACAGTTGAGGTGTTTCTGACCTCAGTATCTTGCTTTCTTCCAGGTGCAAGTAAATGGAAGAGGTATTTTTATGGAATAAATGAATTCTTGCTATGGAATAATAGTCAACTTTTTAGGTCACATCAGGTCGACTCCTTCACTCTTTGGGAGCTCTTTGACAACTGAGGCTAAATGCTAGGTAATTTAGCTAGAAATGGAGCTTGTGTGGGACACACATGTAGAAAGTCAGAGTTGCTTTGGGATGCCCTCTACTTCGATTTCATTTAGACTTAAAAATGTTCTCATATTTCCCATTGAACTTCTTTTAATTTTTATTTTTGGTATTACTGGTACCTGAACCCATATCCTTGCATTGAGCTATATCCCTCTTTTTATGTAGGGATGGGGTCTTGCTGAATAGCTGCTAAGTTGCCTGGACTGGGCTTGAGTTTTTGCTCCTCCAGCCTCAGACTCTGAGTCCTGAGACTGTGGGCAGGCAGCACCACACTTGGCTCCTATGAGCTTCTTTATGTATCAAGTGAAGGGACGGAGGTCCACATATGGCCCACTAATGTTCAGAGGCAGATTCAGAACTAGAGGTCATGGCTCCCAAGCCTGAGCTTGCATGTTGTCCATATGACCTGTCATTCTTACCCGTCTCCATGTTGAGAGTCTCTGAAAGGGTGGTCCACGGGTTCTGATGTCCCCTGCATGAGCTGGAGAGCTGTGTCAGCACTTTAGTGACACTTACCCTCACCAGGATTAAAACAAGGACAGGAATAAAAGGTACACAGGTAAGGTAGCCCAGAGAATCAAGTCCTCTTAGGAATAAATTTTGGAACCTCAAGGGCAAGAAAAGTGTGATTTTGGCTTTTAAGCTGTTCTTCCCTGTTTCCAAGCACAGCTATCTGGCTCAGAGCAGGTTTCAGAACATGAGATGATGGTGTGAAGCTGGAATGGGGACACATCCCCTATCCCTCAGGGGCCACCTAGGGTAAAAGTGACTCCTTGCTTTCTTTGAAACAGTAAGCTGTTGCTGAGTTTCCTTGACCATTGTAGTGGTGGAGCTTATTTGTGTCAATTTGATTGCTTGGAAGCCACCTAGGGGATTAGTGATGTACACTTCTAGGAGTGTCTGCATGGGTAATGGAGACGTGACCTGGGGTCTACATTTGGTCCCTGGTGCTGCTTCCTGCTATTTTTCTCAGCTTCTATGAATTGAATATATTTATTCCACCACATCCTTCTGCCATGATGTTCTTGTCTTGGTGCCAGCCAACCAGGATCTGAATTGCTTGGAGCCATGAACCGAAATAAACCTTTCCTCCTTTAAGTTGTGGGTGTCAGATCAGGTGTGTGTCTCAGGAATGGGAAAGTTGATTAATATAACTATCGTCATTTAAGTTACTTGCTTTTCCTTACATCATTGTTTTTTTAAGTGCTCCAGCTAGAATTCCTTACCATGATACCATAACCATTCCCTTTTGATTAACCTCAACCCCTTGACTTCTTGTAGGCTGCAATGTAAGTACCTTGGACAATTCAATTATACTTAAGCTAAATGTTGTTGGAAAGAAGTACAATGAACACATGCACATGCACACACACACACACACACATGCGTATTTTCCTTTTTAATTTAGCATCATCAGTTTGGGCATATATTATCAGAATATAATCAGATTCTAGAATCCATATTAATTTAATTGTTCTTTTTCCAAAAAGGCTACTTCACACTTCTTTTCACCAACTACTCTTTATACTACAACCTCAATTTTCAGTTCCTGCATACGTCACTGAAAAACCTGTCAGCCCACTTGCTCACATCTTCTCAGGCTCTGCTCTCTTCCCCTTTTCACAAAGTGTCCCTTGTGCATATCAAGTTTATTCTTTCTCACTTATTCAAATATTCTCTGCGTCCCTGAAAATATACCTTTTGGTCTTGCACCATAAGCTGCTTCTTCTCTATTGGATCATTACCAACAGAATACGTGCTTTAAAATCTTGCAAAAATAACATCCATCTGAGGAAAAAAGATAAACAGACAAGAAAACATAAAAGCTCAACTCTCTGAATCCCTCAGCAACATTTGTCTCATTTTTTCGTTCCCATTCCTAGCAAAATTCCTCAAAATAGTAGCCTATAGTCATTTCTTCTGCTCTGTTTTCCCTTCAGACACTTCTACTGGGCTTTAATCCTCATCTCTGAACCCCAAAATAGAACTCATTGAGTAGCTTCACCGGTAGCTTCTTTCTTACCAGAAGCAACCATATAGCACACTGTGCTCATGTCATTCAAATTCTGCCCAGCATTGGACTGTGTTCATCACATCATCCTCCTGGTAATACTCTCTTCACTAAGCCTCTAGAATATGTTCATCCCAACAGTCCCCTGATCACTGGGCCTCCATCCTAGTTACCTTCCTACATCCTTAAAAGTTATCATGCTCCATAATCTGAAGGCTCTGCCCTTGGTCTATTCCACCTTTCTTGCTCAATACATATGTATATTTTTCAAGACTCCCAGAACTGTGTCCAACCTAGAGTTCACTATTACAGTTGTACATCTGAATGCTTATTTGGCATCTCCTCTTGACTAGCTAATAGCTATCCCAAATATAACACAGCCAAAGCACAGTCATTTTTATCCTTTGGTCCTCACCCAACAAGTCTGTGTCTACTCTCATCCTCCCAACCTTAGGAGATGACCGTATCTTCCACTAAATTACTTAGCCATAAATTCCAGTCTTTGTCTTTGGTTTATCTCCTTCTTTCATAACCCCACATTGAATACTTCGTCTACATGTTAAAAATATTCCCAAACTATATTCAGGAACCCAGTCACTTCCTACCACTTTTACATGTAGGAACTTTATTACAGAGTGAATGAAAGAAAGAAGAATGTGACAACACCTACTGAGAAAATAGTACTTGGAATAAAATTCTTTCTCATTCCTGTGGTGTGTGCCAGCTCACCACAAAGAAAGAGCATGTGAAACGCAAGTTCTGATATATCTATCTGTGTCTGGGAAGAGAACTTACACTACTGCCAGCATTCATTGGCACTTTGGCTCAAAGCAAATTGAAAATCGAATCCAGGAAGGTTTACAAAGAAATTTTTCAGAAATTTAGAATCTGTTTAGTTTATCTCTGCCTACATCTGTGTACAACACATATGCAGCTTCTTACTAGGATTAATTTCCTTTTCTGACTTTTAAGATGGCACCATGAGACTTCTGCCTTTATATAACTTGAAGTTAGAGGGACTACATTTACCACCCCGCCCTGCTTGAAGCAAAGTAAAAAATACAAAATATATGGAATAACAATGTTTAAAATATTGGATATCATGCGACAAAAGTGGGGGAGCTTCAGAGACAGGAGGCAAACTGCATGTGTACTGAGATTGTTCCAGCATGCTGAAAAGGACTAACCATTTCCAATAAAACTCACAACACTTACACAGCATGTATGATGTACCTTATAGGGCTCTGAGTACTGTATTATTGTCTTCATTCCCTAGAAGAGAAAACAGAGACGAAATATTTTGAAGCTCAACGATTTGCAAAACTATTATATAAGGGAGCAGGAATTCTGTCTAGGCAACCTGGATTTAGAGTTTATGCTCATAAATACTTCCTTAAAGATTCCACTTCAATATTTCAGAGGGGAGGGGTTGAGAGAGCTGAGATAGGTATATGGGAAGTGAAGGGTGGAGTAAAAGTTTTAAAACTGCAGCCATAAGAAAAATTCAGACTATAAATTAACAACCAGCTCTCAGGGAAGAAGGCCAAGTGAAGGTAGGAAGGATTAGAACTACACCACCATAGATCAGGGAATGTCTGGGCTTTACTAGGATGGAGGAGGTAAGAAAGGACACTTTTCTGGAGGCTCCCAGGGAGCAAGACCTTCCACACACCTGGATTTTATACCTCAAATCTCCAGAACTGAGAGACAAAAAATTGACTTGTGATAATTATCAATTTTGTCACAATTTGTTACAACACACTAAGAAATGAATGCAAATTTTACTTTTCTTTGCATGGGACTAATCTGGTTTTGCTTGAGGGATTTTCGAGCCATCTATGTGTGTATGATTGTGCTCCAGAGCTGTACAGCATGATCATGTGAGTTACCTGCCGTGTCCTTTTCTAGCCATGTTCTGCTGACAAAGTCCAACCATGGAAGAAAATAGACACATGTTCTGTTGACAAAGTCCAAGCATGGGAGAAAATAGACCCATGTTCTGTTGACAAAGTCCAAACATGGAAAGAAAGATAGACCCATGTTCTGCTGACAAAGTCCAAACATGGAAGGAGGACATTTTCTAAGAAAAGGCCGCAGCATAAAAATTGGTTTTGTGGGAATGGGTTAATGTTTCTTGGAAACTATTGTGTTAACTTGTGCTCTGATCCAGTTTGGAAAATTTCTCTTCTTTCTTTCTCATGCACAAAATCAGTAAACAAAGTACAGACTCCCTAAGAACAAAAGGATAGTTAATAAAATGTTTTTCTGCAATTAATGGTGTAGTGGTCTGATACCAACTCAGAACAACGAGGCCAAGGCCAGAGTAGAAGTTTGAGAGCCTTCAATGATAATAATAATAACCAGCTGGCTGGGGCTGCCTGGGAACCTCCATGCAGAGAGGCCGACATGCTACTATGTTTTGTCTTTTAAGAGAGACAGGGTAAATAACACATCCTTGCAGCTGTGAGAACATCGCAGGGGAATAGGGGGGCTAAATCATGGCTGAATATGGTCTTGTGTTTTGCAGGCTTTTAGCTAGGCTATCACAATGGAGTATTTAGAACAATTCAATCCCCTATAGACCTCCCTAAGTCAAGATTGATATTTTAAAACAATTATTGAGATTTTTTCCCATAGGTAAATGTAGAAACTTGATTCAACTAATTTAAAACCAATCAGTAATCTATTAGTAGCCAAAACACGCTTCAAGGTCTTTAACTAAGTATAAACTTTCTGCCTATGCTGACAAACCATGTATGCTGACAAATCATGTAACCATAAAAACCATGCAACCATAGAAACACCTGTTGATCTCATTCTTGCTATTTAAACTTTCAACCCTTGCCAGAAAGAAAGTACAAATTATTCTGTTAGAGCTTGCAAGGTAGTAGTACTAGCAGTAGTAGTAGTAGAAGCAATAAACAAAGCAGATTCACGCAGTCTCTGAGCTGTCTGTGTGTCTGTTCTCCATGCACCGATGCACAGCCCACCTTTGGGGCCTCTGTGGACCTAGCCCAGCTGGACCGCAGCAGTTGCAGGCATTTGATTTTCAGGACTTTCTAAAAACGGTCAAAGGTGCAAAGCAATCTTTTAAACAGGAGCTTTGGCACAGCCAGGAGTTGACTTTGGTGAGTGGATTAAATAGTTTTGTGCTTAATTTCCTATACTATTATCATGTACCACAATCTAAAGGAAGAAGAGAATATGCTATTCTTTGATCCTTCTTACTCTTCTTCCAAAGAACAGAGGCTTTCTAAACTCTATGATATTAACACCTGGCTACAGTGTCTAAGATAAAACAGTAGTTTTCACCATATTCAATTTCTCTCTAAACTTTTATCAAAATAGCATTAGGAAATTACTCCAGGCAAGATAGAATTATGAGGACTGGATTTGCCCTTTATTCAAAATGGATCAAGCAATATATGAACCTAGTTCAAGATATTAGATATGAGATAACAAGGAAACCTCAAAGTCAGAAAGTAGATTTTCCTAGATTACTGTCTAGAGAAAAGTATCCAGACTACAGTGTGGAAAAAAGAACCCTGTATATACTTGGATAGACTTGGCAGTCTCCTTGAGTTGAGAAAATATGACTGGAGGTACAGTTAGGCTAAGGCAGCTAGAATTCTTAAGAAAAAGTTCTGAAGAATTAGAGCTAGACAGGAACAGAGCACCTAAAATTTGAAGGGTCTCCTTTAAATTCTTAGCTTTCTAGTGATCAGAACCTGTGTTTGAGAAAAGTAGAAGGAGCCAGGGAAGCAATCACCCAAAAAGATTAGAAGAAGCAATTATTTAACCTCACAGAGAGCCAGGAATAATGCCTCTTCCCAACACCCAGAGTACAAGGCCTCATAATTGATGGGCTATCAAGTAGAGTAGTACAGTATCAGGTAGAAGGGTACATCTCTGCAGGGGGACAAAATTAGATGCAGACTACTGTGATCTCATCTAAGAAAGCTTAAAAGAAAGATCCAAAATTGTTTAATTATATCCAAGTGATATATACTCTGTAATCTAAGTTCAAAAATACTTCTAAGAATGCAAAAACATACATCATACAAAATATAACATCCAAACCTTCTGGCATCAAATCAAAAATTACACGACATGCAAAGAAGCAGGGAAATATGATCACTAATAAAAGGACAATCAATCCATCAAAATTGATGTAGAAATGACAGATGAGATAATTAGTAGATATGTCATTAAAATAATTATTGTAAGTTTTCACATTCTCAAGAAATGAGAAAAAAGATTGAAAATTAAGATTAACATACAGAATATGTTTTGTAAGACACAAATTAAGATTCCAAAGGCAAAAATTATAATATCTAGTTATATGTGGTTGTGCATGTTTGCAATCCCAGTACTCTAGGAGACTGAGGAAGGAGGATCAGAAGTTAGAGCCCAGCCTGGGCAACTTATCAACTTAGTAAGATCTGAATGAATAAATTAATGTTAAAAGAGCTGAGGATGCAACTTAGGAACAAAAGCCTTGGGTTCAAACCCCAGTAGAAGAAAGAAAGAAAGAAAGAAAGAAAGAAAGAAAGAAAGAAAGAAAGAAAGAAAGAAAGAAAGGAAACTACAGTTCATTACTTGATGAAATAAATAACAGATTATATACAATAGAAGAAAAGACTAAAGAACTTGGAGACAGAGCAATAGAAACTACCCAAAATAAAATTCAGAGAAAAAAATGATGAAAGTATGACAAGAAGACTTCTATGTCCATACAAGATGGACTAAAAGGGATTATATTTACATTTCTATCTGAAACAGCAAAAGAAAAAAGTTATGCAGTATGTTTGAAGCAAGGCACTGTACAGTGATCTTTCTCTGAAAGATAAATAACAAGCTAGCTATTCCCCAAAATGGCCCCTTGATGACCACGTTGAGAGAGTGTCCAGTCTGCTGTGTAAGGAAATTGTGACAGTTAATTTTATGTGTCAGTTTGGCTGATCTATGATACCCAGATGATTGGTCATTATTCTGGGTGTTTCTGTGTTCATGTTTTTAGATTTAATATTTTCAAATTGGTGGATGTTGTAGTCAGGGGTTACAGGGAGAACAACTGCATACAGAACACAGAATTTATAATACTGTTTTATGATGGTCACCCAGAGTTAAACACAAGAAAGTGCAGGAAAATCTGTCCACAGCACTAAAGACCCAGAATATTTAGTCAGGGGCCTGGATCTCACAGCAACATCCTGCATGAGTCCAGCTGAAGACCCAGAGCCCATGACAATGCCTCCCACAAATCCAACTGGAGGTCTAAGAGCCCACAATAACGACCCACACCAGTCTATTTTACAGATCTGTGCTTGGAAGGCCAAAGGTCAGTGGTGGAAGCTAGAAAGTCTATGCCAGCGGGTGAAGGAGCTGTGCAGTAGGTTGAGGGTTCTACACTGGAGCTGAGAAGTCACACTCAAAATAAGGACCAGAGCTCCCCTGAAAAGTACCACAGCCATCCTCAGCAGCAATGAGGTCCCAAGCTTCTCCGCTGATGAGAACAGATGAGTACAGGTGAGGAAGCCAGAGTGACAAGTTTCTCCACCCACATGATCCCCTCTGGAGCTAGGAAGTGAGGCTCAATGTGAAGAGCAGAGCTCCCCCAAAGTGAATCACAGCCACTGTCAGCAAGGAGGTTCCAAGCTTCTCTGATGATAATGGCTGAATCCACATTGGGGAAGCCAGTATGACAAGATCCTCCAGGAGAACCAACAGCTTGAAACAGCAACTTGTAGGAGAACCCACAACACCTCCCTTTTCTTCTCCACATCTCTATTTATGCTGGCAACTTTCTTCAGGTGGGCCACCTACACTCAGCACCATGCTGATGTAATTCAGCTAGTGTTAATTTGACCACCAGTTTTTAATCCATAACAGTGTACTTTGAGCAAAACTATTTTGGGTACTCTTCTTCCATTCAATTAAACACCTGAATAGAACAAGTAATGGACCTTTTCCAGCTGAATGAGAATTTAGCCAGCAAATACTTCCTTTGATTTTGAGCTTTGCCGTTGACTCTTTCTCAGGTCTTACATCTCCAGGCAGATCTTGGACTTGCTAGCCTTCATAATTACATGAGCCAAATAAAAACAAATTTCTCAGGTGAATCCTGAATATGTCAGATGGAGAATTCAGACAGAACCTAACAACCTCCATGATATAAAGTATAAAGTTAAAAGAGCAAGGAGGTGGAGTTCATAGGACACATTTCCTGAGAGGAAAGATTTGTACACATACACAAAAGAGAACTATAGGGGTATCCCTTAGCTTTTAAGCAAGCACTGATTAATGACTAGCCTGGAAAAGGAATCATCAGCAACAACTAGAGGCAACAGTGTCTGAAATGTATGCAGGACTAGGAATAACACCTGACAGTATTGGTTAGATTGGAAAACTCATCAACTGCATGGCATTCAGCAATTAATAAGAAGGGCCTTGCCTCAGTAAGTTCTAGAATATTTACAAGAATACAAAAATATCTAATACCTGACATTATCACTGCATGGCAGAAAATAAAAATTACTATACCTATCTAGAAGCAGAAATTATTATCCATAATAAGAAGAAAACTCAACAAATTGAAGCTAATCTAGAACTGATGCAGGTGTTGAATTAACATAAAAGGACATTGAAATAAACTATTATACCCATATTCCAAGTTTAAATAGAGACATGGAATGTATAAAAGATATGCAAACCAAATGTGTATAGATGTAAATTTTACTATGCAAGATAAAGTACAGTAATTACTGGTACTGAATGGTATAATGGTAAATACATACACATATATAAATCTTCATGTATATAAATTTATATATAATAAAGATAGAGCATACATGTGCTCAAAAAATAACATGAGGTTGTCTTGCACCTAAGGTGATTCTCAAAAATGACTATATAGAGCAGCTATTCCCAACATTTTTGGCACCAGTTTCATGAAAAGCAATTTTTCCATCAAAGGGAGAAGGATGTTAGAAGAAATTTTTTAAGTTTCTTTTTTTATTAGTGTAAGTTTGTGATACACAATAAACATGTTTCCCAGTACTAGCATCACTGCCTCAGCTCCACCTCAAATCATCAGGCATCAGATTCCCATGAGGGTCACACAACTTACATCCCTGGCTTGCTCAGTTCACATTGTGGTTCACGCTCCTTTGAGAAACTGAAGCCTAGGCTGACATGAGACAGAGTTTAAGGAGTAATCCCAAGGGTGGGGAGGAACTGTAGCTTCACTATCTTACCTGCCACCCACCTTGTGCAATACAGCCCATTTCCTAAAAGGTCTCAAATTCCTACTGTCCATGCCCTGGGATTTGGGGAGCCCCTGAAATGGAGAATAGAGAAGAGTCAATATTTAATTAGACGGTAGCTGTGAATTTTCCAAACCTGATGAAAACAATAAATAATAAAGCATACGCAGGCTGAGGAAGTGAAATACATCTGAAGAATGATTAAAACATTTTCTTGTACAAATGGGGAAAATATTAGCCATTTAAAAAGATCTATAAATATAGCTATGTGAAATAAACTTTCTTAATCAAAATGACAGCGCAAGTGAAAGGACAGGCTCCTGGACTTACTAAATTGCCTTGTTTTGAAATTTCTCAGTGATATTCATGAATCTAACTGGTCATTAATCTCCTGTGGATCCCCCTAGACATGTCCAAGATATGCATCTTATGGTATAGAGTCAGTTTCTTTATATTTGAAATACTACACTGTTGCATGTTAAATCTGAGGACTCATGTCTTTTCTCAAATGTGAAAAGTTAACATGAATTACTTTTTCTTTCATCCTTCAACTTTTTCTAATCTGTTGTTCAAGATTTTTTAAAAGAAGAAATTATGTTTCTTTCAGTATCTAGAAATTTTTCTGCTATGTACTAATTTCCTACAGTGAAGATAATTATTATATATCACTAACATATATGAACATAAAAGGGAAAATATACATTTTATTTCTTCTTTTTTCAAATTGTTCTTTTTAAACTTCTCAAAACTTCTTGTTTTCAGGTCATAAACAGTTTTGTAGTCTGTACCCAACAAGTTTTGCATCTTCAGGGCTTGGAAGAGGACTAAGTCAGTTTTGTTTGGCTGCTGCTCTAGTGCCTGGCTTCTGGCATGTCTACTACTCTGTGGAAGGCCTGAAGGCCTATGAAGGAAATGTTCTCCTCCAGTGAGGTCCTCACTGTACTAAAAGAACAAGAGTCACTGCTGAGTCAGCACCACCTCAGTCTGCCCAGAATTTTATCTCAGAGCTCACTTCCTGTTCAGAGAGAGTTGCTGCTCCAAGTCTCAACAATCCTTTCCCGTTGTCACTTACGGAAGCCTCTGCTTCTTTGTGGCAGTTGATCAGGTCATGGCACCAAACAACTGCAGGCCAACTCCCAGCCTCTAAAGTTCTTCAAGATCCAAATCAAACTCATTTGCTTCTATCTTCCTTAGGATGGAGCCTCCTTGGTGACTTCTCCTACCTTTTATTAGCCGGATATTGATTCATGAAGTGCTTTGTCTTCTGTTCTGATTTTACTAGCTGTGGAATAGGATGATACTAAATCAGACTTCTACCAATGTTTTTAAATGAGTAATAGCCACAAGAAAAAAGTGCTGTACTAGAGAAGAAGTTGGTCATATTACTGTTTATGGAGTACTCAATCCATCAGACATTTTATTAAGTACTTTCCATAATTAGCTTCATTTGTTCCTTCGTCCACTCTGTGAAACTCATTGGTGTCTTTAACCTTATTGTATGCATCGTTAGAGAACACATGAAATCAGGTTATTTGATCAGGTACATACAAAAGATGAGCAACAGAGTCAGGACATAAACTGAGACATGTCTTATCCTAGAAAAACAGTATTTGAGTAAGAACATTTGCTGCTAAAATTAGACAGATATCATTTGAGTCCTTAATTTGAAGTTCTAATAAGAATTTGAATTGTGTTATAATCACACTGATCCTCTATTCCTCAAAAAAAATGCTTGGTTTAATTCTTATAGGGCAGTGATGTGAGAAATGACATGATAAAAGAATTAACATGCTAAAAGAATTAGCACAGAACTTGACACACAATAAGGGCTGAATAAGTATTATAATTATCATCATTATTTTCAGCTCCAGATCTTATTTTTCTTGAACAATATACACTGGAATCTAAACTGTGACCTTGATAGCAATTTAATATAGCAAATAAATGTCTTTAACATAAATCTTTTTCCTAAGTTCTAGTTGCATATCTGATATGCTTTAGAATTCCCTCTAAAAGCTGCATATGATCAGAGGTGGGGATTTTGGAAGGTAATTGGGTCATGGGGTGCTGTGCTCATCAGTGGGTTAATCCACAGATGAATCCCTAGCTGGAAGTGGTATCAGGAGATAGGGCCTAGTCCTAGTTTGGGATCTAACACTCCTTTCCTGGTTTCTCTTTTGCTCTTTACATCCTGGTTGTCACGACATGAGCAGCTTTCTTCCACCCAGATCTTTCCCCCATTCCCTTCCTGCTTTGCAGTCAGCTAACTATGGGCAGAATCCTCCAAAAGCTGTAAACCAAGGTAAACCTCTCCCCTTCCTTGTGGATGTCTGGTATTTTATCCCAACAATGACAAACTGACTAAGACAATATTCAACTACATGTTTCTTTACATCTGCCTTTACATGTGAGTTTTACACCATCCTCGCCCAAATAAACTCCTCATGCACCTTCCTGCTCGGTGAGAAACTATCAGCCAGGCTGTTTCACAAGCCAGACCTCTGGTCACCAAGTCCAGTAGAAATTCACTTCTTCTCATCCCTGACGACACCCATCATTTTGAACTATCAGAATTTCTCTTCAAATCTGTAAACCTTTTAGAAATCCTTCTTCCTCTATGCTGGTCTATTTTCCTTGAAACAAATGTATTCTAATCACCCTTTGACCTTTAATCTTTTCTCCTTGCCTCTTGTCAAGACTTGAACAAATTTACTTTCTACACTGTGCTGTGGTTTTCTTTCTACAACATATATTTAATTCTGTAGCTCTCCTGTTTAAAGCATTTTATCGGAGTCCCACATTTTCAGGGCAATCTCACAGTTTTTTTAAAATACATATACAAGATCCCTCTTCAGTTGGCCTTGGCCTACCTTTCTGGTTTCATCCTCCACAATTCCCCTCTTTACTCATTCTATTCTATTCAGGTCAAAGTGTTCCTTTCAGTTATTTTAGGTATGCATGACCTTGCTTCACTCTTGTGAGTACTTTAAATTTTGTCTTTGGAACTTCTGGCCTATTACTTCTGTTATCAGAATTGCTTCTGCTCTAGCTATCATCATTTGCTATTGGCACACATTAGCTTGAAATAAATGTTGGATAAATACCTGCTTGGATAAATAAATGAAAAGTTATTATGAGATGCCTGTTAAAGGTTCATATTAAGGACTAGTATTCTTGGAAATATTTGATTCAAAAATAATTGGTAGTGGAGTTGAACAAATTTGGTTCAATAAAAATATATCAGAATAGAAGGGAATTTCTAAAAGATTGCAATATAAACCACTATGAATCTTCAAAAGTAAGGTCCTTGGGTTCATGCGCAAGTTTTAGAATGGAGAAGCTACCAATAATAAAATGATTAAACATGAAAAGAGACAGAGCAATGGGGCCAGAACCTTTAAAACATAAATAAAACTACCTTAACAGCTTTATCAAAGAGTTGGTGCTGGACAACAGGAGAAGTGACTGTAAGAAATATATGGAGCATTTTGAATCTAATTAGACATTCATATCCTGGTTTGGAGACAAACACTTATAGAAACTTTCATGGGACCCAGTAGCAGTGCTGTGGGTAGAGGAAGTTGGTGGTAGGCACCAGAATCAGTACTTACATCCACAGTCAGCAACAATGATACCGATTGCCACTGTAGCTGATTTCACAACCAGAAACATCACCATTGAGACATGGGTGAAAAGGAAGAAAGAACAGTGGGAAATACAGAATAGCTATGTCCTGGCTTACAGAGCATGCATGTGGAAACTGACTTCATATATGGGGGTAGAGGTTTTAAGATGAAGATTTATTTGTGACTACTGTTTTCATCTTGAAGTTGATATGATCTAGAAGACATAGTCTTCACTAGTAAAAAGGCTTAAGCAATATAAATTTAGGCAAGGGTTTAAAAAATTGGTAATAAGAATTTAACAGGAACCTATTGAAGAAGAAAATATCAGAAATGAGTCAGTAGTTGAAGTTCAGTGGTACAATTCTTGTTTAGCATGTGTGTGGCCCTGGATTGGATTCAAGCACTTCAAAAATGAAAATTATTCCATTAATAAGTGTGTCATGGAAAAAAAAAAGGAGAAAAATCTCCTTAGGAAAATTACTGAGGTTTCAGATAAAACAAAGAGGAAGATTTTCCCTTGCTCCAAATTATGTCAGACCCCCTTGTTCTAATGGAGTAATTATGAGTTAGGAAATCATAGTTACGTCAAATAAAGTAGAGGAAAAAGAATAAAATAAGCTCCAGGGATCTAACATTAGTGATGAAAGCGTGTTACCAACTAAGCTGTAAAGTAAATACTGTTGGTAAATATACTAATGAGTGTGTGTGGGTATGCACGCGTGTTATGAAGTATTAAAAAGACATACTTCGATGAAGACAAAGAAAGACAGCGAACTTACTGAGCAAATGCTATGTGCTAACACTATGGAAAGATGTTGAGCCTTTTGATTCTCAAAACACCCTGAGGAGAAGTGTTACATTTATTTGACAGCTGTGATGTGAATTGTTAAGCAACTGTACAAGAGTTAAGCAAATGAAAAGTAGAGGATCTGGGATTCGAACCCAGGACACTAGCTGAAAGGACCACATTTTCAAGTGTTGCGTAGCAGCCCACAAATTTAGAACAAAACTGTTGGACTCTGTTAGTCCTAGAACCTTTCTTTCTCCCTACTGATTCACTTAATATATAAATAAAGCATGAACCTTCATAGACTTCAGGTACCCTGTCTTTAAAATGGGGCTGATCTTACACGAGTATGTCCACCTTCTTCCAGACATTATGCTTGAATATTTGTAAAGGGCTCTGAGATATGTTAATAAAATCTATGCTGAAAGATAAAAAGAAAAAAAATGGTGTACATCCCACAAAAATTAACCTAAGTGGCTTAATGGCCATCATCACCTAACATTTTATAGTCTATTAGATTGATAAATCTTCTTTAAATGTACTTTACCTAAGAGAAAGTGATAAATATTGATAATGTTTAACAGGAGGTAAGTAAGAAAAGCTGTATGAACGAGAGCTTTCTTTTCATCTGATCTTTAATATTTTACTTTAATCCTCCATTTATTGTCCATCTCACTTCAAGGCTGTCCTTTTGTGAAGACTAAAGTAGGGGGTTTTATGAAGCTGTATGAGACGCTAAGGCTGTGTGGTAGCCAGGAAGAGCATTATTTTTCTCATCTTCCTGATAGTTTCCTGCTAGTTGCACGCAGACTAAGACATGTGTTCCTTGAATTCTAAGTTAGTAGGGCACACCCTCACCCCACGGCGGGCTTTTATTTCCTCATCTGTGCTACAAAGAGGCTGGACTCATTGTTCTTTCCAACTATGGCATGGCCTGATTCTTCTATTACTCACTCTGTGTGTGTCCTAAGTTATACTTAATGGAAAATTTTCTGACAGTGATAATCAATAGCAAGGGAAACAGGTCACCAGAAAGGGATGTAGACACTTCTCGTTAATAATGGAATAGATCCTTCTCTGTTTAGAATGATTTAGAAGTGATTCAACCAAAACACAAGGCGGACATAGGAGGGGCATCAGCAGAGTTGACCTGAACTCCCACTGCAAATTCATTCTGGATCACTAATAATCTATGTCTGCACATAATAAATGTTTGTTAAGTAAATAAATTTCAGGTGCCCCTTATGCCTTTCTAGCTCAAAAAGTACTTTCTAGTGCACTATCTCATGCTATCACAAGTTGACCCCGCAAGTAGTCTTTTTTTTCTGTATCTTAAAATTTACTTTTTCCTGATATATAAAAACATAGAAAGAAACAGAGAAGTGGAGTATTTCCTGATACTTTGATACTTGTACACACTGCACGTGTTTAAAGCAAGTTAAGCCAGTCTATCTCCTCAAGCATTTACCTGATCTATAGCAAAAACATTCAAAATCTTTCCTTTTAGCCTTTGAAATATCCAGGACAATATCGTTGCCTGTAGCCACCCTACTGTGTGATCTGGAGTCACCTTGCTGTGCAGAGGTAGCACAACAGAACGTCTTGCTCCTAACTGTAATGTAGTAAACTTGGGTGGGCCTCTCCCCATTCTTGCCTCCCCACTACACTCTCCAGCCTCCAGTAGCCCGCATTCTATCCTCAACTCCTATGATGGCAACTGTTTCACATTCCACACACGAGTGAGACCACAAGGTCCTTGCAGATATTCTTAACCCCCTTTTCCAGAACCAAGAGACTGAGCCTCAGAGCTTTTGAGTGATTTTGC
>RJWM01018453.1:0-40953 GCA_004363535.1 Dasyprocta punctata | reverse complement strand
GAGTGGGTGGATGGACAGATGAATGAATAGAAGAAAGGGAAGAAGGCTGAGAAGGGAAAGGGTGAAAAGTATAGAGGAAAATGGATGAATGCATGAGTAGATGAGGGCACCCCACTTTCTTCTGATTCCAGCTCAAAACAACTACTCCTTCATATGGTCACGCCCTGCCTCTGTCACTGGCTGTCGAAGCCCACAGTGCTTCTGCAGAAGGTGCATTCCCCCCAAGGAACAACAACAACAAAAAGAAAAAACCTTTAAACATCTCTTTGCAAAGCCCACGGCAATCTTTCCCTGCAGCATTGGCCAGAGCCATGCAACATCCTGTCCCCAGGGTCTGACATTAGTCCTGTTGTAAATGTCTTCAATGATCAAGGCAAAGTCAGGCCACCAGGCATTGGGAAAGAGGAAAGAGGGGAGATTTTTAAAGGTGAGGAGGAAAAATACTCTTGGCAGACAAACAACAAAAAAACACTTTTAACATATGCTGCTTCTTAGGGAAGTTGAGGTCAAGCCCTCTACTCTCAAAATACTCAGGAAATGACAAGCAAGAGACACATGAAGTCTGAAGCGTGACCTCCTTGGGCACTACCTGACATTAGGTATTTGCATCGAGCAGAGGCAGGATTAGCATTTAGCAAGATCTTTCTTTAAACTACACACACAGGCAGAGACACATTGCGCTGACCCAAGGACAAAAGCTCGGTTTCTCTGGATTTTTAGACCCTTGTGTGGAGTGGCTCTCTCCCGCTTACAGATTTGTTCTCGGGAGCCCTGAACTGTCCTTCTAGCTCCAGCAAGCTTTACAAGGTCTGAGGAGCAGTAGGGGCAGAATCAAGTCTGTCTTTTTGAAAAGCAAAAAGGGAAAGGTACACCAGTTTGCAGAAGTCTGAGGAGTAAGGATGCTCCGTTGGACCGGCCGCCGCCGGCTCCCTGTGCAGCCCCTGGGCTCCCCTCCACATCTGCGCCTGTGTAGAAGCTGGGCCTGTGCCAGGTAGACATGCCCTGCCACAAAAATAACCTCATCTGCACCAGAACAAGGTAGGAATTAAGGTCTCAAGTGCTAGAGTCTGGCTGCCTGGCTCTATTTTCTAGCTGGGTGCCCTTGACAGAGGCTAAATTACAAGCCTCAGTCTTCACATCTGTTCAATGAGGATATTAGCAATTGTAAATGGAAAGTCCTTGTGAGGAATAAAGGAGACAATCTGTCAAGAGCCTGGTGCAGAGTAGACAGTTGGCCACCCCTGGCTGCCACTGTTATTTTTTCTTGTTGAATAGTCCTTTAACACTCATAAGGCACTTCATAAATGTCAGTCTTACAACTCACTGCATTCTCAAGAAAATAAATAAATAAACCCCATGAGAGAGAAGTTAAGTAACCTTCAGAGAGGTTGACTGACTTGTACAAGTCACACAGCTGGTGGCTGACTTAGTTCACAAAACCCAGCTGATTTCAGAGCTGTTGTGTGTAGCTCCTACGATATGTATAAGGATGGTCCTTCAGAATCCGGTTTTGTTACTTCCTGCTAAAGCCACCTGCTCACTTTATCTCCC
This sequence comes from Dasyprocta punctata, assembly GCA_004363535.1. Lineage (NCBI taxonomy): Eukaryota > Metazoa > Chordata > Mammalia > Rodentia > Dasyproctidae > Dasyprocta > Dasyprocta punctata. The sequence continues at coordinate 39,402 of RJWM01018453.1, read as the reverse complement.
CAACTTCCTGGTGAGATCCAACACAGCAGGTATTCACACTTTACCCATTTTACAGACTGTAACACTGAGAACCAGAGAGCCCAGGATTTCACTACTGCCTGTATTAACTGCATGAGGCCAGGACTGTGTGCTGCTTCTTCAACCCTGTGTCTGACCCCAGAGTTAGTGTGGTGCCCACCACATCGTAGCACATAGTAGGTCTCATTCCAACACCAACTCTTCTTCTCAACAGCACATCCTGGTCCCTAATCACTTATCTCAATACACTCTGTGAAAACAGGAAGCCACAGCCAAATTCCAGTGCACCGCAGTGCTGAGCAAAATCCAGGGCAAAGCAGCTTCCTAACTGCACCAAGAGCCTTACAGAAAAAAAAAAAAAAACTGTTTAGAATCTTAAATAAAACCCCTCAACATCCTTTGGAAAATGCAGCCCTGGATAGCAATTTAATTATTAAACCACTTTTGAATACTTACATGTACCAGGCACTGGCTATATAATATATATACAATAATCCAAAGACATGAGTGCTATAATTATCCCCATTTCCAGCTGAAGTGGCATAGCGTGCTAAGGCTCTTTATGAAAGGAAATGGAGAAAACCTTCGTCTGTCCTTACTGTAGCCAGGCTGTCCTGAGTTGTAAGGACAGCCAGAGTCTCCAGCTAACTAGTCCCAACCTTGTTCATCCTGGCCTCAGGCTCCCAAGAGGCCCCTCAGGTGTAGACCACCTGGATCTTTCCCAGGGCTTCTGGAACTTCCCCAGACATCAATGGAATGCTCCAGACTCCAGGCCCATCTTCCCCAGCCACCCTCCAACTGCCCTCTACACGTGGCTGACTGGGCCTTGGGAAGTTCCAGTGCGGACATTCGCGCTGGTCTCAGAGGGAAGGGAATTGATTCCAAAAAAGACAAAGTAGTTCTATAGCACCTGGGACACCAACCTGGGTCCAGACCAACCAGCTCCATGGTCACCCACAAATGGGGTAACCTTAGGGGTCCCCTCAGACTGATCAATCCAGTCAACCACACTCTGACCCTAAGCTGCTGCTTAAAGTGAATCACCATGGAAAATGAAGGTTCAGAAGACACCATCCCTATCCTTAGACTGCTCACACCTCTTGCACCAAACTTCTCTCCTTCTCATCCTCCAGATCTTCTAATAGGCTGCCTTCCAGTGCCCTGAGCTGGTCTCACTTGATCATAACCAGAGTCTAACCATAGGCTTCCTTCCAAGCCTGGAAGGACATGTTTCTCTGAGCATTCGGTAATTTCCATTTTTATACCCACCTCAACTATCCATTCCTCTTTGGGCAGTCCCCAAAACACTGCCAATTTCATCCTTTGTGTCACATCCACAGTTAACACAGCTCTCTGTGTCTTACTGCATCACAGTCATTCCTTACGGACAAGAACCATGTATACTCATCTCTAAATCCCTTGAACCTTACGTGGGCTTGGCACAAAGAAAGCATTCCAAAAATGCTTGCTGAGTGAATAAACAAACAAAGCCTACTTGTTCACAAGCATACACATCAGAAACACAAACCACAGAGAATAAAAGGATAAAACAAGTTGGTAAACATGCACATAATAGACAAGACAGTAAATACTTCAACATTGTGGCTAGGCTTCTATTGCAACTACTCTACTCTGCCATCCGACTACAAAAACAGCTATGTATATTATTTAGATAAATAAGCATGACTGTGTCCTAATAAAATTTTTTGTAAAAAAGAGAACAGCTGACCAGACTTGGCCCAAGACCCACAATCTATTGACCTCTGAATTGAAATATTTAACACATTTGAGAGGAGCATAATGCAAACAAGCTCAATCTTATCAAAGCATCCTCTATTTCCTGGTAAAATTAACTGTCTGTGCTAGAATAGAGAAAGAAAGAAAGAAAGAGATAGAGAGAAAATTCTCTGTTAAGGGACCCTGAATAGTTTCCATGACAGAAAAGATTCTGTCAGACTCTCTCAGACATCAAGACCTTAAGGCTGACAAACTTTAAGCGAAAAGTAGACAGCAGATTCCTCTAAACAGACAGACTTGACTTCAGCCACAAACTCCAGATTACAGAGGACAGGGGACCGTTTGGATATTACCATTTTTATTATTATTATTACTAATACTGTCATTTCCATTGATAAAGTCTGCCCTAACTGATGTCTTGGGAAAGAAAACAGAAGGGAAAATTAGCTCCAGGGGAAAATCAAACTCAAAGGAAATTTAATTAAATAAATAGATTTCTTGACTATAACAGAAAAGAGATGTGACATGTCCCCAAATCCAACTTCCTCCATGGCCCCAGTCTCCTGGGGAATTGGCAGAGCATGAGAAATCCGAATACTTCCCCCCCTGAGCGAGAAACTCTCTGATATGATTATCAATACGCCCTTCTGCCTTAAATCATGTCCATCCAGGCAGAACTTCTTTCCTTCTGCTCTTTCTTACCCTTTGCGAACAAATTCACTTGAAAGGAAAGTTTGGGTTCTTTCTGAACTTCTTTTCTCCCTGCAGTCTGTAGCTGATGGTAACTCTCCACCAGCAACGTACAATATCTTTTCTTAAAGGAGAAGTTTCACATATGCACTACCCCGGCAGAACCTTCCAACTCGGGTCATCTTGCCAGAGGTGGGGAGCACCAGTTCATGGCCTCCCTTCTCTGTCCCTCTGTGGGGTGCACTGGGTCACTTTGACAGCTTGCTCTTCTTTTCCATCTCTAAACAGGGGACAAGGAGAGCAGGCACTTAATCCATACAGGAGAAAATGATGAGGGGTTGGAAGTGAGGGGGAAGATCCTTGCAGGAGCCAGAAGGACTAAGTAAGATCAGATGGGTGAAGTCACCTAATGGCAACAATAACTATCACCCAAGAATAATAGCAAGGTATCGATTATCAGGCATCCACAGCCATCGCATACAAGGCACTGGACTTCGTATATTTGATCTCATTGAACCCTAAGAGGTAGGAACAATTATTTTCTTAATTTTCAAATCAGGAAGTGATGATTCAGAAAGATGGATTAACTTGTCAAAGGCCACAGATCAAGTGCCTCACATAGTACCAAGAACACAACAGGTATTTAATGAATGCTGGCTAAAGTCGAGTGCACAGGTGAATAGGACACTAAACCTGATCCTGTCTTGATCACCATAAGTTCTGTAGGCAGATAATGTGGCTCTATTTTCAAGGATGCAACAGTAAAGACGCTTGAAGGTTTTTCCTATCAAATTCATGTCACCTGCACGCACAAGTTCTAGTGGGGAAAACCAGAACTACAGGGGACCTATGCAATATGATCAAAAAATATGACAAGTATTTACATTTTTACTGTAAAATTTTATTACAGGAGAAGACTCACTCCTATGAATCCCCCTCAAAATACTCTGCCTTGCTTCAAACACACTCATCCCATCACTCGTGTCACTTTCTGAATCAGTTCTGCAGGTCCTCTTTCATGAGTGTCTTTAGTCACTGGCATGGTTGCCTCAATATCCTGACCTGATTCAAAATGTTTATCTCCCATGGTCCTTGTGAGTTTGGGGAAGATTCAGAAGTCACGTGGTGCCAGATCTGGTGAAGAAGGCAGAGGAGGACACACTGTGATGTCTCTACGAGTCTGCCTTTGTGTCGGCTGGCACTCAGCAGCAGCACTCACCATATTTTTTCTCATACCTTGTAAAGACACTCACGAAAGAGCACTGCCAGAACTGCTTCAGAAAGCGGCAAGTACGAAGGGATAAACAAGTGCCTTCAAAGTGAGGAAAGTATCTTGAGGGAGATCCTTGGCAATGTGTCTTTTACTCTAATACATTTTTTAAAACTTACACAGCCACTGTACGTTTGGAGCACACCTCATATTTTGAATGTGAGACACCCTTTCTTTGCTAATGGCCCTAGACAGAGCTGCTGCTGTGAGGCCAGCTGTCATCAACAGAAGCAATGCTGGCCATCTGTTGAGAACATTCTATGCACCAGTGCTGAGTCTCCAGCTTTTACGTGCAATGCTTCCCTACACGCCAGCCCCAGTTTAAGGACGAGGCAGGAGCCACAGCAGTGCAAACGCTAAATTCACAGCAGGTGGCTGCAGGCACACAGCTGCCTGACCCTGCCAGGAAAGCCAGATCCAAGTCTGGCACTGCCGGTCCAGGCCATCCTCTCTGAACACATCTCCTCTCATTTACAGAAGACAGGGCAACTTCTGCCCCCGCACCATGGAGATGTCCGTCAGGTCTTGCACGGACGGGCCTTGCACAGTGTGTCGAGCACAGTGCCTTTTACATCATAGCAGAAAATAAACATCAACACAGAGAGAGCTGGGAAGGACAGGGGTACATGCTACATCTTCCTTTTCCACATTCATGTGCATCATAAATATTCAGGATACACCAAGAGACGACATTCTTTGCCAGAATCACAGGGTCTTGGCTTAGAACTGGCCTCATCTGGGCACCTGTGCTGCATTAGCCCAGGCTCCCGCGTGAGAAGGAATTTCACTTCAATCCCTCTTTCACCCTCCACTCGTCAGGGCCAGGATCAAAGGAGAATGGGTGCTGTTGAGGTAGATGCCGGCATTTCCCCTATGCAAAGCAATCTTTCTTCCAAAGCAAAACAGCCACAAGTAAGCAAAATACAAGGACGCGTCTCCCAAAGCAGGTACGTTACTGAGTCCACCCCAGAAAGTTCACAGGCCGCCTCCACAATACAAAATGGTTTGAACTCCAACCAGAAGACAACTAGTCTGCCTTCTGGGGGTCTGCAGGACCTGCGCGGACTCCAGGAAGAGAAACATGCGCTGCCCGTATGCCTACTGGCACCCGGGCTAAGAATCAAGGACAATACCCCACTGCCCCACAATCATCCCTCACCCCCCACCTCCACCCCCAGTAAGCAAACTGCTGGTTCAGGGGTCTGGCTAAATTGATAGCAACTCAGGTACATAAAGCAACTAAATGCTAGTATTGTTTTGTTCATTTTGCAGGCCTGGGGCTGGCAGCCTGAGCATCTCCTTGGAAGATGACAGTACACAATGTAGCAAAAATGGGGGATTCTCTTTTGTCATGTCTTTGAGGCCCAATATTGTTCTCACTGTTTTGCTTCATTTTATATTCTATTTTTGTTGGTTTTATTGTGTTTTGCTTTTGGTTTAATTTTACTATACCTGTTGGAATGGTCAACTATTTTGAAAATAACAAGATATACTGTAGTAGCTATTGTTTTTATAGTATCTTTCTTTGAAGTTCTGTACCAGTTCTACTGCTTTGTTTTGATTGACTTTGTTCTGTTACGTTTTATTGGATTTTACTATCTTTAAAATAAAAAAAAATGGTTTGAAATGATGCTGAAAGAAAAAAGTTTTTTGTTGCTTTTGTTTTTGTTTTTGTTTTTTGAACTGTGATGATTTAAAAGAAAAAGAATCCTGAGCAAATCTCCAGTTTGGCACTTGGTGGGCAGTAAAACAAAACAGTGCACCCAGGAAATGAGCAAAGGAGCTCAGACACGGTGCAGTAGCATCCTCAGGATTCAGTGAAGCTGCTCTCCAGCCCCTGGAAAACATCCTCGGAAGCCACGCCTGGAGGCGCACGCCTATCATGCTACACTCTGGGAGGCTGAGGAGAGGATTACCAGCGCAAACCCAGCCTGGGAAACTCGGCAACTTAGTGAGACTTTGTCTCAAACTAAAAAATTTTAAAAGGGCTGGGAATGTAGTTCAAGGTGAAGACCCTGGGTTCAATACCCAGGAAAAAAGAAAAAAGGAGAGGAAGGAATGAAAGAAGCCAGGAGGAAAGGAGAGAGGGAGGGAGGAAGGAAGGAAAAAGGAAGGAGGGGAGGAAGGGAGAGAGGAAGGCGGGCAGGCGGGCCAGCTCTGAGCTCAGCAGGACTGCATTAGGCTCCTTCCTTCCCCAGGCCCCGGCGAGCCCTGCACCACGCCAGTGTATGAAGAGTGCTGATAATCACACTAACAACAGTCACACTACCACTGTGCCCTGGCTCCTCTTACAGCACTGAATTGAGGCCCAAATAAAGAGGAGGAGCCAACCCTCGGGAAGAACATTACAGACGGAAGAAACAAGTGCAAAGATGGAGATTCATTTTCTGATGTTCAAAGAATTTTACAAAGTGTCACCAAATCGACACTGAGATCTATGCAATAATAAGAAGACCTGAAGAGGACCACAGTGTATACCCCAGAGCTGTCTGTAAGGGTGGATGGCGGTCACTGATGTCTACTCACTGGCTGAACAGGAAAGTCCAACATGAGACACAGAGGCACAGGGAGGACACCCAGCCCAGCAAGGCCATATGGCTGGTCCAGTCGGGGTTCCCACAGTCAAGGAAGTCAGGAGAGCCAGAACCCAAGCATACAGCCCTGGGTTCTACCCGCTACCACCTCTTTCCGTGGGAGGTCAGGGGCTATTTACTGCACGTCTGATAGAGGTTTTAACAAGACCTCCCTGGGTAGAGCACATGTGTGTGCACATATGTGTGTACATGTGCATGTGTGTGCATGTGTGCACGTGTGCATGTTGGAGGGAGGGTAGTACATCAAGGCTCCCAGCTTTCATCTGCCTCCTGTTAACTTGACTAAAGATCCCTGGGAAAATCAAGCTCTGGGCGTGATAAGCCAAACTGCAACTCAGTGATGATTTTCTGTGCCTTTTGCAGAAGCTTGGTCTCCATAAAACCTCCTGGCTTTCTGTCTGGCCTCAGAACGCTGTCATCATCCTCTTCCGCATCACCATCGTCCTGTTCATCAGAGCCGGGTTGGCTGCATTCCAGGAGCACTTAGGAAAAGTGAAAGCACTAGCACTTGACCATAGCAATTTTTCCCTGTGGGAATGCAATGATGTTTGGAGCCCCCACCCCCACTCTGGGCTAGGATGAAACCCAGGGCCTCAAGCATGCTAGGCTTGCACTGCACCACTGAGCTGCACCGCCAGCCCCTGGAGGCATTTCTGATCGGCTGCGAGGCTAAGGCAGAAGAGTGGCTGCCCTGGGACCCAGTGGGTGGAGGCCAGGGATGCTGCTCAGCATCCTGCAGTGCACGGCACAGCCTCTGTCACAAACCATTACGCAGCCCCAGTGTGAACAGTCCCGAGGCCGGGTAAGCATGAGCTAGGCGTGTTCAAACTCTACAAAGACATCGCCAAGAAAACCTTCTAACTGAAGCTGGAGGTCTAGTATCCTTGACATCAGAAGGGATGAAGAGACAGTGATCATGGTTCCTACACAAGGTGCCCACCCCCACCACACACACACAGCCCCAGGAAGGTCTGCAGTGACAAAGGACTCAGCTAAGAGCTAGAAACTTGCTGACTTTGGGGGATAAACATGGTCATCTATTTCTATGAAAGCCTATGGGAAGGTAGGTGTGGTGGTATACGCCTGTAATCCCAGCACTCAGCAGGCTGAGGCAGGAGGATTGCTGGGAGTTCAAGGCCAACCTGGGCTACACAGTGAGTTCAAGGCCAGCCTGAACTGCATAGTAAAACTCTGTCTCAAAAAGACAAAAAAGAAGGAGGAGGAGGAAGAAGAGGAGGAGGAGGAGGAGAAAGAGGAGAAGGAAGAGGAGGAGGAGAAGGAGGAGGAGGAGAAGGAGGAGGAAGAAGAAAACGAGGAGGAGGAGGAGAAGGAGGAGGAGGAGGAGGAAGAGGAGGAGGAGGAAAAAGGAGGAGGAGGAGGAAGAGGAGGAGAAGGAAAAGGAAAAGGAGAAGGAGAAGAGAAAAGAAAAGACCACGGGAAACCTTTTTCAAATTCTCCAATGCGGCAAAAAGATTGTGAATGATTGACCAAAACCTTTTTTCTCCTCCAAAACACTGAAAGAGATCAGAACACTGCCCCCCATCCACAAGGTAACAGCTCCATCAAGTTCAAGAGCTTGAGGGAGCAGCAAGTAATCTTTAGCTGTTCATGACCATCACAGACTGCACTTTAAGTACCCAGGTTCTCATGGTCACTCAGTTGGTGGGGGATCTGCCTTCTGGAAGCAGCTGGAGAGAAATGAGATCTTTGATTGGCCTGCTCTCTTTGGATCACATGGTTTCCAAATTGCTCCAGACAAAAGAACCACATTAAAGTACCTTTCAAACAGTAGAGGAGCCACATCGCCTCAATCTTCAGATCACTATGCTTGTGGCAAAGGCTGAGCCCTCCACCCCCATCCCCAGAGAAGTGGCTGGGCCAGTGGCCAGCCAGGACCTCCATCCCAGGCTCGGAATCACTCATCCTCCTGCCTGGGTCACCAACTGACCAGGGAAGCTAGAAAAGAAAGCCAAGACCCCAGTCCCTTTCTCTGTGTAACCCAGGGGTTTTTATCTATATGCTAGACACACAGCAAGCAGTAAGATGCTGATTTCCACTGAAACAGCCCTCCCTGCTTCTCTTTCCAGTTATTCTATTGAAAGCCCCTAGAGGGCTCCTATACAGCTGGAGATGCCCTAAATCTGGCCCGAAGCACTTCCCAGATGTCTCCAAAGCGAATGAAGTCACTGCCTAGATTTTCCCTTCTTGTTGAAGCTACTTTCACATCTCTACTCATTATTCGGAGCCTGTGTTTCAGTATTTCTTCTTTGTGCTTCATTTTCTTCTCTTAATGGGTCTTGCAGTGCATGGGGTGGGAGGGCTAAGAATCAAAAGCAACAACGATAGGAACGCGGCAGGGAAGTGAGTGGCAGGAAGGCCCCCTCTGAGCAGGCGGGGAGGAGGCGCGAACCTCTCAGGAGTCTGCAGTGTGTGCAGGTCAAGGCCAGCCGGGAACAAGATCCCAGGCTCCCCTTGGCTTTCAGCCCACCCGAAGGCTCGGCCTGAGAGTTGAGCCCACGATACATCTCTGCAGCAACTGGACAAGTCTTTCTCCTCTATGGAACTCACGTTTTCCTGATTTGGAAATGCAGATGGTTAGCTTGAAGCTCCTGCTTTGGCACCGTCTTGCGAGTCTTTTCCGCTGCATCAGAATCAATTCTGACTTTTCAGCCAGAGGAAGATTATCAGGCAGCGTCTCCTGGTGGCCAAAATTGAAACTGCACCGTCAAGAAGTGGCCCCAGTCGGATGGTATCCAAGAAAACACACACTAGGAGGAAAATTCATCTCAGCATCTACAGCCAACCGGCTATTTGACTCTAAGGTTTTCAAGCCAGGAGGTTCGGGTTTAAAGCAAAAATGCAGCCGTGCCACTCTGCTCTCCCACGCACCGCGATAATGAAGGTAGAATTTCTTCAGAAGACAGTGCTTGAAAAGCGCTCTGTCACCCGCAGCCATCGCCAAGGGCATCCTGGTATCCGATTACCAAGCCTGTTCACCTCATTTCTCCTCCACGAAGTACCAGACATAGCAGACAGAAACAAAAGCGCTAAAGCAAGACAATGATCAGATGACAAGGTTAACCTCAGCTCAGTACCCATGGTCAGGATTGGCGTGCAGGTGACTCCCTCAGGGAGTGCTATCCATATAGCATCCATGTTCCTGGGACTTAGAGATAAGGAACTCACCAAGAAAAGAGGACATGAAAGACACTGTGAATAAAAGCACCTGTTCGGGAAGAAATGATGTAGATCGGGCCTTAGGCTGTACCTCACTGGACATACCCCTTCTTACTACACTTCCTGCTTTCTCCTGGGCCCTGGGTATTGTATGTGCTTGATAAATGACAGCTCCACGGAAATGCTGCACTTAGCCAGGCGTGGTGGCGCATGCCGTTAATCCCAGCACTCAGGAAGCTGAGGCAAGAGGATCGTTGTGAGTTTGAGACCAGCCTGGGCTACAAAGTGAGTTCAAGGCCAACCTGAACTGCATAGTGAGACCTTGTCTCCAAAAATAGGGTTGGAGATTTAGCTCAGTGGCTGAAGTGCCTGCCTGGCAGGAGCGAGGCTGTGAGTTCGATCCAAGGTACAAAAAAAAAAAAAAAAAAAAAAAAAGCTGCACCACCTGGGTAAATAATTGACCCCACCGTAGGTAGAGTTCTTTCTTCACCATCAATGCCTCCCCAACCTGTTCCCCTGCTCCCAAAGGAAGCTGTCCTTTGCATCATGCTGAAACCTCTCCTGGTTTAGAACGTGGGTGTATCTGCTTTAACTAAAACTCCTTTTCCTTGCTCAATCTTTTTACAAGAGTCAGCGAACTTTTTTCCTTAAAGAGCCAGAGAATAAACACCTCAGGCTTTGTGTGCGACTTGGTCTCTGTCCCGCCAAACACACAATTCTGCATTGCAATGTGAAAAGAACAACAGACAGCAAGCAAACAAGTAAGCGTTCCAATAAAACTTCATTGACAACAGCAAGTAGAGGGCTGAATATGGCCTGTGGGTTATAGTTTGCTAGCCTCTGTTTTAGGGGGAATATTTCTCATTACTGCCTGCTGTCTCTTCTACACAACCCCATGACCAACATGCTGGGAGAAAGTGCTTTCTCTGCACTTCTCGCTCCTGTGGCAAATCTGTAAGTGCTTCAACCTTCCTGTCCAAGGGCTTAATTCTCATGACCAAAGTACGGCAGATCACTGATTTGTTGTTTTACTTGATGCTACTTTTGCTACTGAGCTAAGTAGTGCCTAGGAAGTGTGCACTGGAGAATGTACAGCCTGGGTCCGGCCCAAGTTCAAATTCTAGTACACAGCAATTTTCTGGCTATGTGATCTTGCATAAGATGGTTTACCTCTCTGTGCCTTGGTTCTCCTATCTTAAAACTGGTGACTACAATAGACCCTGCCTCACAGGGGTATTTGAAGTTTAAGTGAAATGACTCAAAATCAGCTTAGGACAGAGCCTGATACACAGGATGCTTTCAACATTTTGCTACTAAAAGATAGTTCCTACAATCTCGGAATCACAATCTGATGTGGAGGGCTTAAATATCAAAGCAACTACAAGACAGTCCAGCAAATCACAGAGGACTGGAACAGATGCAATCAGAGAAGGCTGCCCAACCGTGGTGGTGTTTAAATTGCCATATTTTAAGGCGTAATCAGCAGTGGTCTAAGCAAGGAAAGGTTTACTTCAAGAAGCAGCAGTCCAAGAGGGCTTCCCTCTGAAACAAGTGTAAAGAAAGGGTTTCATCAACCAGGAAACCACTGAAATTTAGGTAATGCATGCACGCAGGGTCGGCAGGCATCAGCAGCAGGGAAGAGAGGATTCTTAACCAAGTAAAATAAATGGAGTCAAAGCAGGATCTTGACCTTCACACTTCCACTGAAAGTCACACGACTTCCTTGTGTGACAGAAAATGCAGAAGGACAAAAGAAAAATAACAATCCCCCCGATCCAAGAGCAGCTATGCTGACCATCTGAGCATATTTTCTCCTGGACTCTTTTCTATGCATCCATTTTTAAAATACTAAGGAGTATGCAAATAGGATGCAAATTTGATCCATACGGTGCTATTTTTTTTCTCCTTCAAACAACAGCTTGACTGTGTCTCCAAAAAAGACTGTAAGTCAGTAATCAGGAAAACAACTAAGCAAAGAAAAAGGCCACCTGAGTGAGACTCATGACTTCAATGAACCACTGGAACCACTCCCCGGTGGGCAGTGACACCGCTGTCACAATATTTGACCATTTTAGGAGATAGGCAAAAATAGTTCTGTTCAGAGGATATTTTCCCCACCCTCCCCAACCTCATTATCCTCCTGCTGCACACTAAACTCACTTTTCAAACATCCTCATGCACCCAAGGAAGCTCCCCACCCTCATCGGAACCGCGGCCAGGAACGACAGAGAAAGAAAGGCGTGAGACACTCAACCCCGCCCGAGCTGCCCGCGCTGGGAAACGCCCGGCCTGGTCTTCCCACCCATCTAGTCCTCGCGAGGCTCCCAGGTGACTGCGCCGGTGGGCGTCCCGGAGCGGAAGACGCCCCGCGCACGCGTGGTGCTGTACTTGCGCCTTGCGCGCAGCCCCTGATTGGTTTCGTTTTGTCTCCTTTCTGGAGTGGGCTGCCCCTCCCTGCAAACCCCCAAAGCGAGTTCCTGAGCTGAGCAGATGGAAAGACAGGGACCAACCGATCAGAGTTAAGGGAAAGCTGTGCCCACGGCCCTGTTAGCTTCCAGCGTTGCCTTTGACCGCAGTTGCCATGTGACCCTCGGAGGAGACTCTCTCTCTCTGAGCCTCCCTTTGCTCACTGGCAATAGAAATAATCATCACACGCAGCTCAGGCGGTTGTTGAGAGGATTAAATGAGCCCAGGCTGTAGGTCGGTTATCCAACATTGGACCTGACCCCGAAAAGTGAAGCCAGTCTGGGCCGCTGCTCCTCGCTCTGGGCCAGGCTCTGGGACAGTTCTGGCACAGGGGTTCTCAAAGTGTGGTTCCCCAGGACCTTGTTCCAGTGCATATTCCCAGGTGCTCCTGAACTGGTTGGCTCCTGAACAAGAAGTCCAGGGGTCACCGAGGCAGGATCTGATGAATGTTCAGGTTTGAGAACCACCATTTTAGGGGGAAGGGGTAGGGAATCAGAAACAAAATCATTTCAGATGTGCTAAGAACCATGAAGGAAATCAAACAGCAATGGCTAGCGGGCAGGAACACCCGAGGAAGGAGGTGGGGGCAACGCAGCAAGATCCCACCTCTAAAACAGAAAAATGGGAGAAAAAAAAGTTATGAGATAGAGGCGGTCTGTGATGGGGGCAGGACTCTGAGAAGGCAACTTTTGAACTGAGGCTGAAATGTTAAAGAGGTGGCCCTGGAGGAGACTGGGGCAGAAAGAATGACCAGTGCAAAGGCCCTGGGGCAGGGCTTGTGAGGGAAGAGAAGGTCAAGGTCGCCAGATACAGTGAGCCAGTGAAAACATCATGGACAGGGACCTGTTGAGGGGCCTTGTGCGCCCCTGATGAACACTGCACTTGTGTCATTCTGCAGCTGGTTCTGCTTGTCACCTCCCGAGTGCCAGGAATAAAGAGAGGAAGGGACTCTGCTGCCAGTGAGTGGTGAAGCCAGGAAGCCAGGTGTTGTTTGTTCTCCCTGGGGGTTTCCACAGAGGCAGCAGGTGGGGAAGAGACAGGGGCCAAAGGGTCACCTGCGAAAAAGTGACAGTGGGCCAGACAAGGAAGGCGGCGGCTCTGGACACACCCAGACGCGACACGCACTGAGCACGCAGTTTGCCCGTCACGAGGCGAAGTGCTGGTATCATCGCATTTTCCCTTGTGAGAGGCCCGTGAGGAAGATGCTATTAAAATCCCCACTTTACAGATGAGGAGTGCAGGAAGTACCAAGTAGACAGAGAAACTGAGGCCAACCTCAAAAGAAGCAGGACTAAAGAAGAGGGAAGGGGGACGGAAATGGACCCCCAAAACAAACTCCAGCCACTGCTAACTATGAAACCCGATCAAGCCCTTGCCCTTCTTAAAGCCCAACCGCATCGCCCTCAGAGAAACCCCAGGCTCCCCCGCCAGCTAAGCCGCCGGCCCCACCCAGCACCTCCCTGCCTGGATGCGCCTCTTGTCACCCGGCTATGCTGGGGCCACGGCACCAGAACTCTCTTCCCTGCAGGATTCCAGATTAGAACTGGCCAAAAATGGAGGTGTGCAAGATTGGGGGCCAAAGTGAAGTAGCAGTCATGGTGGGACGGATGGGGCCATCGGAGCGCAGGTGCTGAGGTGGTGACGGTTGTCCGCCCTTCACTGCCAGCCACGCCTTCCGGACACTGCACCCTGGGTGACCACTGCCCAGTGCTTTGAAGGTCTCATGGAGACGGGGCCACAAAGAGTCGATAGCCTCCCAGAGGTGTCCACGGCAGCCCTCTTCCCCATCCCCTCCCACAGGAGGACAGGTATGGCTGTCTGAATCCTAAACTCTGCCGCTGACCTTGTACTTCCGCAGCTCCCCTGTGCCGCGCGAGGTCTAAGCTTACAATAAATCACTGTCTCATCGGCTCGCAGTGGCCCTGCTTCCTGCTTGACTCCTCACTCATCCAGCAGAAGCAAGATGGTACCAGCTCAGGACTGGCAGCTTCCATGTCCTCCTCCTTGGAAGGCTTACTCTTATCGTGACCATGAGCCGCAGGGAAAGATGGCCACACGTGGGTGACCCAGCAAGCAGCCCTGGCTGAACCCCTGTCCACCCACCGGTGCCAACTGCCATCGATACGCATGCGCCATCTTGGATGCCCCAGCCCATCAGGCCCAGATGACTGCAGCCCAAGCCAACTCCACAAGGGACAGAGGACCCTCCAGCTGAGCGTAGCGGCCCGGGGACCCACAGGACACCAAAACCGTTGCCTTAAGTCACTGGTTTGGGAGCGGCTTGTCACACAGTGCTGGGTCACTGGAACACTTGCGATGGTTCAGCCCTGGGGGCCTTCTGTCCACCTCTTTAGAGGACTAGAGGCTCTGTTTCCTCTGCTCACAATGCTGCTCCTCCTGATCATCTCCTGCCTGGGGTCTTCTTGTCACTCAAGTCTCAATTTAAATGTCATCTCCCCAGAGAGGCTCACTGTCAGTTTTAGGCGTCACCTCAGCTAAGTTACAGACCCCTGCCACTATTCTGCCAGACACTAACGAGGCATTGCTGTGAGGGTACTTTCCATCATCAGCAGGGTTTTTTTGGTTTGTTTTGTTTTTGTTTTTGTTTCTGTTTTTGGTACCAGGGATCGAACTCACAACCTCGTGCCTGCCAGACAGGCGCTTCCACCACTGAGCTAAATCCCCAGCCCCATCCGCAGGTTTTAAGTAACAGTGATTATCTTCCCTGACCTGGGTGGGTGGATCCCACCCTCTGAAATACCTTCAGAGTTGAGGGTTCCCTGGAAAAAAATAAAAAAGAAATTCCACCAGCAGACAGCAACTCCAAGTCTGCCCAAAACTCCCAGCCCTTCCAGACCTCCTCTGAGATCTACATCTCAGACATGCTCTGCCAGCCCCTCGCCAAGGGAATATGCCAACTCCTTACAGTCCACAAACCTCTTCAGATGTTTGGTCTACCTCTTCTACCTCTCTGGTGGAAACCTGATCACCCCACTTCAACCACCCCATCGAAGTCACCTGGGGACCATCACTCAGTCTATTTAAGTCTCTGCATAAAGCTCATCATCATTTGATGTTTGTTTATGGTTTCTCCCAACAAATTCGAGAGCAGTCCTGTCCAGGAGAACGTCCAGAACTGTGCTGTGCCGACAGAGAAGCCACCAGCCACGGGTGGCAATGGACCTCTTGAAATGTGGCGTCTGTGGATAAAGAAGGGAGTTTTACATTTTGTCTTATTTTAATGGGTCTGAGTTGGACCCGGCCCATGAGCACAGTGGGGGTGCTGGGTCTCGCACACAGTCTGCAGAAGCAGGTAGCTGGTCTGCTTCCCCATCTGCATCCCTGGTCCCCGACACCAACTGAAACAGAGCCCGCTCCCTCAGTATTTATCAGCATGACTGAGCTGCTGGCGCGTAAGCACGCCTGTGACAGGTTTCCAGCCCTCTCGAGGGTGTCCTACCGCAGTGCGGTGTACATGTAAGGGATTCCGAGAAGCCTGGGACAGGAGGAATGCAGCACGTACCAGGGGACAGAAAGACAACACGCCAGAACACACCAGACCCTGTGGTTCTGGGAGAGGCCGCTCTTCCTGTCCCCAGCTTTCCCCAAGTTAGAAGCAGCTGGAAGAATAGGGCAATCAAGACCCGCTCTCATTCTTTGTTCTGCTCAAAGGAGGACTCTACCGGGGAAGGCGGGCTTCTGGGGGGCGGGGCTTCATTCAAAGCCCAAACTGGGAAGAGCATCTGAGGCTGTCCTATTTCGGGACTGCTTTGCATCCTGTTTTCCTCCTGGCTGCCAGCTCTCCCCTTAGTGCTCAGGAGAAGCAGCCGGAGTGGGTCCCGCCAAACCAGACCCAGAGGATGCCAGGGTACAGGGCCCTGCCTGCGGTGGCACCCTGCCCCTGGCCTGCCCCCTGCATGCTCTCTGGGCCTCCTAAAGGACCACCCAGCATTGCACCCTGCTCTGAGCCATCCTCCTAGTCTGCAGCCAGGTCTGTCCTAGAGCTTGGCAAGGACACCGAGGCTGACCCTGCAGTGTCAGCCCCTCACCTGCCCGACCCCCACAGTGCCAGCCTGCCCACCTGTCTGCTGGGGCTGCACCCACCTCTCTGGTGTCCGGCAGGCAGCCATGCCAGCCCTCCCTCCACACCGCTGCCCACCCATCACCCCCATCATAGGACACTTCCTCTTCCTCTTCCTGTTTCCCCTTCCCTCCCCTCTCCCCCTCTAGGTCTCTGCTCAGTCCTGGATCAGGCACAGTGCCAGACCCAATGAGCGTCCCTCCATAGTATGCAAAGGACGGACAGAGGGACGAGGGACGGGGACGGGGGGCAGATGCAGTGAGGAAGGAAGGGGCGATAAGGGAGGAAGACAGGCTCATCCATGGTCTCCAACTTGAGTTTGTCCTTGGGAAAACAAAAAGGACCACAAATTACTAGGCTGAAAATGATCAAAAGGCCAGAAAGAGGAGAAGCGGGAAAGAAGGGACTGTAGGAAAGAGGAAGAAAGCAAAGACAGCTGAGGGGCAGCGGAGGGGTCCCAGGGAAGGGGCCTGCTGTCCCCAGACCCTGAGGTCTCCAGTCCCGGGCTGGAGGGGAGGTGGCAGCACATGGCCGGAGCACCCTCCTCCAGCAGCCAAACTGACTGATGTCACCCTAGGACCGGGGCTCTGTGGAGGCCATGGACAGTAGTAGGGGTGTGGGCCATGGGACAGATGCTTGGGGCTCTGCCTTTACTTTGTGACCAGGGAAAGGTGAGTCTCTGTAGGGCAGACAAGCCAGACAGGAGAAACAGGTAATAGGATCCACAATATCGAGGAAGATTGTGGTTGGGAGGGAAGAAATACGGAGAAAGTCGGTTAGAGAGCTGCACGGGAAAGGCTGAAGCCCAGGACCCCGCTATGGTGCGCATGCTGTGTCTCCCAAAATTCGTTATGTAGAAACCTAAGCCCCAAGGTGATGGTGTTAGAAGGTGAGGCCACTGGGAGGCGACTGGGTCATGAATGGATTAATGTCCTTGTCAGAGTGGCCCCAGAGAGTTGCCTTTCCCTTCTGTCATGTGAGGACACCTACCAAGTGCCGTCTATGAGGACCAGCCCCTATCAGACACCAAATCTACCTCAGAACTGTGGGCAACACATTTCTGTGATTTATGAGTTACAGGCTATGGTGTTATGTAACAGTTACCCAAACAGGCTGAGAGAGGCACCTTGGGGAGAAAAAGAGGGGATTGGAAGAAGATAAGAAAAGTTGAGGGCAGAGAGAGGCTAGTGATAATGGTGGGGTTGGTGGTGGGGATGGTGATGGATGGGATGACAATCACAGTGGTGATGGTGTTTATGGTCGTGGTCATGGTGGAGAGGATGGTGATGATGGTGGTGATGGTACTCATGATGGTTATGGTGATGGTAGCTATGGTAGTGAGGATGGTGGTGGTGATGATCATGGTGGTGATGGTGGAGATGATGGCGATGCGGTGACAACAGTGGTGGTGACAGTGTTCATGATGGGTATGGTGTTCGTGATGGTTATGGAGATGATAGCGAGGATGGTAGCGGTGATGGTTATGGATGGGGTGGCCATGATGGTGGTGATGGTATTGATGATGGTCATGGTGACGGTAGAGATGATAATGCTGGTGGTGATAATGCTGATACTGATGCTAGTGACAATGGTAATGGTGGTAATCGTGATCCGTGGTATCTGTAGGATGGGTCTGGTGATGACAGTGATGGTGGTGACAGTGATGGTGGTAATGGTGCTGGTAATGGCAATGAGGTAGTGATAACACAGCAACAATAAGAGTCATCACGGACCTGATTCACAGCAGGCCCTGTGATTTTCCTGCCTCATCTCACATATCCCTTTCCATAACCAGTGTGGTAGAAATGATGATCACCCCCATTCTTAGGAAACCAAGCTCAGAATCAGGAGATGTCTTGTATAAAATCACACAGCTGAGCCAGGCGTGGTGGCGCACGCCTTTAATCCCAGCACTCAGGAGGCTGAGGTAGGAGGAGCGTTGTGAGTTCGAGGCCGGCTTGGGCTACAACATGAGCACAGGCTGACCTGAGCTACATAGTGCAATCATGTCTCAAAAAACTAGGGCCAGGAGTTTGGCTCAGTGGCTTAAGTGCCTGCCTGGCAGGCGTGAGGTTGTGAGTTTGATCCCTGGTGCCGCAAAAAAAAATAAGTAAATAAAATAAAATAAAATCACACAGCTAGTAAGTGGCACAACCAGAATCTGAGCCCAGGTTTGCTGGGCTCCAGATTCTATACTCTTAGCAAATGACTGAGGACCAAGAAGGAAAAAGCAGTGAGATGGATGGAAGCCTGACTTCTGCCTTGGTCAATATGATAACCAGACCCCCATTCCCAGAAGGCACTACTGAAAGCCCTTGGCCTGCTCCACTTTTTCTTTTACCCACAGAACTCATGCTAAGGTGTGACATAATGTGCATGCTGATCGTGATACCCACTTATTATCTGTCTCCCCGCTTTCAGGTAATTTCAGTTGCAGACAGTAAACAAGGCCTGCCACACAGCAGCCATCCAACACATTCTGTTGAATGAGTTAATGAAGCTTTGGTTTTGAACCAGAGTGCATATACTAAGGAAAGGTGCAGGTACCCTGGCTTTGGGATCCCTTGAGTTTGTTGAATGCATGAATGATTGTTCTTTGGTTTTAGGCTAAAGGGGATGGAACAAACCATGAGAAGAGAACATACAGTTCAAATTTCTTACCTTCAGGGCTCGTTAGTACTGATAAATAAAGATAGCCTCAGAATTCACAGAAAAGTTAAGATTAGTACTGACATCTCTAAAATAAGGGCTGCCTCCATCCTAGGGGTGGGGAGGATTCTGGATCCAGCATAAAGCTGTCTTGCCTCCATGAGTTTCTCAGTAAAACTTGTACCCTTCAGTCATTTAATGAACACACATGGAGTCCTGACTACACGACAGAATTTTAAATTTCTGATCGCACCTCTGCAGGAAATTCCAGCTCTGGCTGACAGCTGGGATACCCAGCTGACTATGGCATGACCCACAAGAACTAAAAATTCCAGTGGCAAAGACACCAGTTGATTCCAACTTTGGAGTGAACTTTTTAGTTAACGTGAAAGGCGGGAATTGGTGGGACCATCCGGCTCCTGAGCTGGTCGGAAGCACCAAGGAGCCGGTTTTCATTTGTGAGGGAAAAGGAGAATTGTAAGACACTGAGGCCCCTGGGCAGATGGCCCAGTGCTCGCCCCCGGTGGGAACAGCAGCAAGCGCGGCCAGCGCTGTCCTTCACTGCCCTGAACCAATACAGCGGCGCAGGGGCTGGAAGCCCGAGGGTGTAGGACGGACTGCGGAGCCTGCCACAGGGCGGTCACAGTCAGACGAGGGAGCCAGGCAAGGAAATTCACAGTCACATATGGCACGGCCAGGTGGTGACGGAAGGACTCATTCACTCATTCACCCATTCATTCATTCATTCATTCATTCAGCATGGGACGGAGGCCTGGAGGCAGCAGTGTGCTTGGCGTGCTGAGCAGACACCGAGGAGACCAGGTCAGCTGGACCAAAATGGGCCGGGGCGAGGCCAACGCAGGAGGTGAGGGGGTGGTGAGGGCTCAGTGGGGCAGCCCTTGCGGGTCACAGGGCAAGAGACAGACTGGGTTTGCAGGCTCCAGCGGGCAAGGGCCTCGTGGAGAAACAGGCTTAGGTGGGACCTGAGGCTGGTCAGGCTGCAGATGAAGACAAGGACCCGAAGGACAAGAGGGAAGAGAATTCTAGGCAGAGAAAAAGTACTGAGTCGTGAAATCCATGCCTTAGCTGGGAAATTAAGAGACCAGTGCATTTATCACATAAATTCGGGACTGGAGGGGAAAGTACAACCGAGGCTGAGCAGGAGCCCACGCCTGAGACACTTTGCGATCCTTGCCAACCGCTGTGAACTTCAAGCTGCTGTGAGTCTTCATGAGCCAAGGGAGGAGGAAGAGCTGTTTGAAAATAATTATTAAGCTGCATGTGGTGATGCACCCCTGCAAATCCCAGCTACTGAGGAGGCTGAAGCAGGAGGATCACAAGTTCAAGGCCAGCCTGGGTAACTTAGTGAAACTCTATCTCCTGATAAAATCTTTTTAGTTATCAAACTCTCCGTGTCAGATATTGAGTTTCCCAGGAATAAAACAATGAGCAGAAACCGGTACAATCCCAACCTCTTGTGGCTTTCCGTCTAGTGTGGGAGAAATGCTTCCACTGCTGACAGCAATACATGCCCCAAAAAGTCAAAAATGAAAGCAGTAAGGGGCACCGCTACCTATGGGACAGCAAAGGTGATGTAGGGCGGTGAGGAAACTCAAAGCCAGGTTAACGGTCCTTTTGCAAGAAGTTTGGGCTGAGCTAAAGCAAAGCAGGAACCCTGGGCCTGCAGCTGGCACCCAGGCCACCCCAAGCCCCCACGGCCCTGGAGGAGGATGAGCGGGGCCACGGGACACAATCCCCTTAAGTGAAAGTGGGAGCTCACAGCCAAAATTTGGTAAGGGATATGGAATAAGGCAGTGAAGAAGTTTAAACATCTGCTCCTGTCATGCGTGTGGTAAAGTGGGTATCGTGTATTAGATATGCGTATCTATGGGTGCGCAGGGCTGCAACATAAACTGTATTTTTCATACACACCTTGGTCATAACAGCATAAGGAACAGCTGCTAAGGGGACCTTGCAAGGTCTCATCCAGGCCAGGATGCCACTGGGGTGACAAAAACACCTATCACAGGCAGCAGGGGAGCCCAGGCAGGGCAGGCGCAGGGGTGGGGAAGGCAACACAGCGAAGTCCACGCGTCTCTCGCTGCAGGACCCCACGCCCACCCACTCACCGCAGTGGGGCAGCCCTGGTTACACCCACAGACAGCACAGCTCAGGACAGGAAAAGCAGGGGAACAACCTCAAGGTCCAAAGCTGGGAAACAGCGGAATACAGGGTCACAGCATTGAAGCATCAAAAAGATGAGAAAGAAATGCACTTCCTGACAAAGGAGGAGGTGTGGGCCACACACTGTACCACAGCGCCACGTTACACAGGAGAGAAAACTGCTGGTCGCTTTTCACTGTGGGTGGAGAGGGGCAGACACGCCAGCTCTGTCCCCGGGCTGAGACCCTGGGCGAGGACCCCTGTGGCCAGAGGACTGGGCGACTCTGCCTCTCAGGGGGCATCTAGAAATGCCCAGGGTCATTGGTGACTGTCACAGCTGGGAGTAGGGGTGGTATTGACGTCTGTGAGGAGAGACTAGGGATGCCCAGGGCAGCCCTGGACAGAGAGTCCCTGTGGGTGTTACCTACACCCCAGATCCAGATCTGCTAGCAAGAAAGATGACAAAGGTCACGCGTGGGGGATCCAGGCCAAGGACCGGTTTCACACACACCCTGCTTGGTTCACCGCTGGCTGTTCCGCCCCACTGCTCCCTAAGGGTCCCGCGTGGTGAGTTCAACAGGGCGGCCTGGAATCCCGACCTGCCAGGCTCCGCTGGCCTGGGCTCAACAGGGACACCTCGTGGTGGGAACCGAGAGGCCTGTGCAACGCTTTTCTCAAGGCTGGGAGTTGCAGAGCTGACTCCCAGGAACTAAAAACCCTCTGGGGAGAAAACCTCACGGGGCTATGGAGACATAGGAAGCCTGAAGATGATGATGGTTGATATTATGCTAATGAAGACAGACAGGTGTTTGAGCAATTCACTGGAAAGATTCAGGAGAGATGACAGTATGTTTGAACTTAAATTGATAAAATACGCCCAGAGGTTATCCTTCTAAGTTAAAAAAAAAAGTTTCAAAATAACATGTGTAGACAAACCTAACTCCATTTTTAAAAAAGCAGATATATACCCACTTGTCTGGAAGAATTATACCAAAAATTATACCAAATGAGAACAGCAGGTCCCTTAGGATGTAGGGCCTGGAGTAGTTATATTCTGATTTATGTTATAATGAACAAACAATACAGAGGTGACCAAAATATACAGCAAAAGACACCTTGCCATGAATCCCCTGCAAAACACTCCCGCCTTTGAACATACTTATCCCGTGACTCTCGCTGCTTTCCGAAGCAGTTCTGGCAGTCCTCCTTCCTGAGTGTCTTCATGAGGTGGGTTCAAAATTCCAGTGACTGCTGCTGCCGAGCGCCATCCCACGGAAAGGCAGGCAGGCTCATGAAAACGTCTCACCGTGTGTCCCCATCCACCTTATTTACCAGATCTGGCACCAGCTGACTTCGGGCTCTTCCCCAAAGTCAAAATGACCATGAAAGGTAACCATCTGAATAGATTCCGAACATCAAGTCAGTCATGACAGTGTCGCTAAAGACACGCATGAAGGAGGGCCTCCAGAGCTGTCTGAGAAAGTGGCAAGAAGAACGGGCTAAGCCTGTCTGAAGCAAGGTAGAGCATGTGTGGGGGGGGGGGTTAACAGCTACGTGTGTTTTACTGTGATGACTTCTGTTATTTAAATATTCACCATAGTTTCCGAGCGCACCTTCGTATTTATGTAAGAAAACGAGACGCTAACCAGCGGTCTGCAATGCGAAGGTGCTTCTGAGTGTCTAAGGTAAAAGGACCCTGGTCTTACACACACATGCAGTATTTCCGGATCTGGACCATAATTACCCAGGTCTCATCGCCCGTGGGCCTCCGCAGGTTGTCCCAGGACTGAGTTCAAACCCAACAGTGTCTTCCGCCCCCCAAACCCCAGGCCCACCTTTGCCCTGCTGCGGACACTGGACACAGGACACAGCAAGACGGCGGCAGGTGTGGTGCGGACAGGCGTCCACACCCCGGCCCGCTCACCTGACATGTGCACGTTCCGGAGGCAGGAGAGGGAGGCATTGAGGCGGGCGCACTCCTCCTGGTTGGCTCCGTACTTCTCCACCGTCTCACACACCTGCTCGTCCGTCATTTCCAGGAGGTCCTCCAGGCTCAGCTCACCGGGAGAGATTTCCTAGGGGAGGCGACAGAAAACCATCAACCGGGCCGCGAGCGCCTCCACACTGCCCTCTAGCGGCGCCCAGCGGCAGGCACACCACTGTGCAAACGCCTCGTACTGTAAGGGTTGGGGTGGGATCTGGGGTCAGACAGGCCTGGGTTTCAGTCTCGGGTCTGCTACTCATTCATTCACAACCAAGACGAGTCGCCTAACCTCTCTGGGCCTCTCTTTGCTCACCAATAAGAGGGAGACCATAAACATGCGGACTGGGTCATGGCCACAGACACTTAGCGCATCTTTAGCCCCCCACAGGTGCAGCAGTCTGTATCCGTCTGCGTCCGCCTGTGTCCGGCTGCGTCCCCCTGTATCCGGCTGCGTCCGGCTGCGTCCGTCTGCGTCCGTCTGCGTCCGTCTGCGTCCGTCTGTGTCCGTCTGTATTCGGCTCTGCCCGCCTGTGTCCGGCTGTGTCCGGCTGTATCCGGCTGTGTCCGTCTGTATCCGGCTGTGTCCGTCCGTATCCGGCTGTGTCCCTCTGTGTCCCTCTGTGTCCGTCCGTGTCCGTCCGTATCCGGCTGTGTCCGGCTGTGTCCGTCCGTATCCGGCTGTGTCCATCTGTGTCTGGCTGGGTCCGTCTGGGTCCGTCTGTATCCGGCTGTATCCGGCTGTATCCGGTTGTGTCCGCCTGTGGCTTCTGAGGCCCGTAGGAGGCGGAGCCCCATCCCGAGCCTCCGCGATGGCTCCCGGTGGCCCCTGCCCGGCCGGGACTGCAGAGACCCGTGCAGAGTCCTAGCGTAAATGCACACAAGCCGGCCGGACAGCTCAAGTTCCCCCCTGGCTGCCCACTGCTCTCAGGTCCTTGTCCCGGCCACAGGGTCGCGGGTTCGAGCGCACCTTCAAGAGCCGCAAGGAAGGAAACGCTGAAAGCCCATGGGTGACTCAGGGCCGGCAATGGGGCCGGACTTGTGCGTGAGCACCATATGGGGCGCGGCTTTGCGTCCTAAGGTCACGCGGCAGGGCTGCGGAATGGGGTGGGGTGGGGAAGGGACCCCTCTGAGATGGTGAGCTGGACTCCCAGCGCTTCATGTGTCTGCCTAGAATAAGAGTACTCTTCAAAACTTGTTGAACTTCTGTATTTACCCGTCTATAAATATATGTACATATGCACATAGTACATACATATTATGCGCCTTCACTTATAGCATGTAATGGTATCCAACGTTTTTACACAAATATTTAAATAAGCATTTTAAATGTTTGGATGGTGGTATCTAGGGCAATAGTACGAGCGCTTCCTGCCCTCTGGTGGTCACATCTATGTATTACAACAAAGTTCAGATTCCCACCACTAAACTCAGGCAGAAATAGGAAAACCACCACACATAAATTCCACCCAAAAAATTATAAATAAATAAATAAATAAATAAGCTGAAGGGCAAAGCCAAAGCCCAATCAGTGAACTTGGTCAGGGTCAGAAACAGAACAGTATCTGAGCTCTTAGGGCTTTATCAAACTGGGACACATTGCAGGTAAGGCTACTGTATCAAAGGCGATAACCCCGGGACTGGAGGTACAAGATGAATCGCATTTAGAGGGGATCATGCACGACATGAAAGGATTTTCCCCTCTTTGCTGTAGGGCTCATGCATTGTAATTTTTCTACAAACTATTTACACTGAAATTTAAAGTCACAAAAATTGCATAACTTTTTTTTTTTTTAAACCAGGGATCAAACTCATGACTTCGCACTTGCCAGGCAGGCGCTTGTACCGCTGAGTTATATCCCCGACCCAGTAGAACTAAATTTTATGACACTAAACGAGGAGAAAACCTTTACAAACCTGGCCAAGAGAGCAGATGCATGTATGTGTGATTAAACAGTACCAGCCGAGGTGAATGAAGCATTGTTTTAAGTGCTTTCCATGGATTTTCTTTTATATGTTCCAAAAGCCACATAGCAATGGTAATTTTATCCCCCCTTAAATTCCAAGATACTAAAACTCAGTGAGGTTAGGCCATTTGCACAAGGCTACACAGGGTGTGGGTGGTGGAGTTAAGAGTTTGAAACCAGCCCAGCCTCCTCCTTAGGAGCTGTGTCTACACTGCCGGCTCCTTGGAAGGAGGACCTCTGGTGGACACACTCATGAACTGCAGGCAGAGAGCAAACCAGCTACGCCCCCTCCCAAATCGGAAGCCTTGAACTGAGAGGTCAGAGACCATGAGCACAAGGGCAGGTTCTAGTACTCCAGGAAAATGCAAATGAGCAAATCGGTGAACAGGAGGAAGCCTCAGGTACCCCAATCGGCAGGAGATCCAGGTCATCAGCTTAGTCACTGGACAAGGACTCTGCACCATTAGCAGTTCTGACCTTGAAGCCAGAGATCTGAGCAGTGTGTTTTGTTTTGTTTTGTTCTCTGTACAGCTAGGGATGGAACTCAGGGCCTCACACATGCTAAGCACATGTTCTACCACTGAGCTACACTCCCAGCTCTGAGATTTGGACTTGTTAGGTGAACTTGTCCAGTGTTTAAATATTGGTCTAAAATAAATTTTTGAGAATCCTATCAGCCAACAGGAAATCTCTGTTGATGGTTTGAGGGCCACCAGTCTTCAAGCCTTCATCTAGAAGAGTTACTTGTGCCTTATTTCCTCCATAATTACCCCTTGATAAAGGGGCCTTGAAGCTTCTGAAAAGTGGCTCGGGCCAGGCAAATTAAAATGCAGCATTTGTGCTTCTATGGGCCCTTCCCTCCAAGGGCATTCACAAGAAAGCCTTCTTGGCTCTCTGGCCATCCTAGGATACACAAGGGAAACACAGAATTGTTGTGCACATATAAGAGGGGGTGACGTGGCGGGTGGGGAATGTGGGGTGCTGCGTGTAGCTCGGGCTGTGAGAGGCGTAACTTCCACCCTTGAAGGCAAGATCTAAAACACACAAAAGGCTTCTTCAGGCAGAAATCTAAGAGCCCTGGAAACAGAGCGCTCGGCCTCACAGGCGTAGGGGAACCCCCTTCCCGCCCTACTCAGGGAATTCCCAGCTGCAGGAAAATGAGGCAAAAATCTGATACTCTGGCATCTATCCAAGGAAGATTCTCCTGCCCATTCAACAGCTGTGCAGGTCACTTCATCTCTGAGCCTCGATTATCACTCTGTAAAATGGGGACAACAGTCCGACCCACTCAGAAGGTCATTTAGAGGCTATGAATGGTCTCAACAGCTGAGATCCTACATGCAAAGGCCTTAAATCAATAGGTGGCACCCAAAACTGAATGCTATGAGCTGAATTGGCATCAGTAACAGTGATCTGGCTCCAGCTCCTGGGATCCAAGAGGACACAGAAACCTCACAGTTCTTGAGATCTTAAGAATATGGTCCAACTTTGATGGTGGACACGAAGAATCAGGTGTTCCAGCCAAGCTTTACCATTGTAAAACCTGTTACTGTACTTCAAAAGTTTTCAACAACAATGAGCTGACATTTACTGAGTGCTGTTAGGTGCCAGACAATGAGCTGACCATTTTATAGGGATCAGCTCATTTTATTATGCCAGCTACTTATCAAGAGGGGACAGTCATTTCTTGTGTTTAAAAGATGGGAAGACTGACATTCTAAGACCATGCAATCCAGCATGGCAGCTGCTGGCCACATTAATTAACATTAAATTCATTAAAATGTCAATTCCTCAGTTACCTGCACTAACCACAGTTCAAGTGCTCAGTAGCCACCCACGGCCAGTGGCTACCATAGCACACAGCACAGACATAAAATATTTCCGTCATAGCAGAAAGTTCCACTGGACCATGCTGACCTAGGAGGTGAAATGCTTTGGCTAACCTGACTCTGTTAAGAAGTGGCACAGCTGAAGGAAGCTCTGACTGACTCCGGAACCACAGCCTTAATAACTCTGTTTGGACACATCGGAGATCCTGCCTGCATCATCCAGTATGTACGTATGGAGGGCCCCACTATGCGCAACGGACCGTGCTGGGCACAGCTAAAGGTTGGCCATCCGAGGAGCAGCAGAGGGGTAGCTGCTGGGTAAGGGTCAGGGTCAAAGTCAAAGGGTACAGGGCTGCCACTGGTCACCTCCAGGACTTCCTTGCGCACGTTGACGATCCGGAACCAGTGCCGGAGCTGGGGGAAGCCATCCAGCTCGGCGTTGCGTTCCTGCAGGGCCACCTTCTTTTTGCAGGACAGCTGCCGGCTGAAGTACTTCACCAGCTTGCTCTGCAGAGACAAAAAAGGACAAGGACATGCTC
Source organism: Dasyprocta punctata (assembly GCA_004363535.1). NCBI lineage: Eukaryota > Metazoa > Chordata > Mammalia > Rodentia > Dasyproctidae > Dasyprocta > Dasyprocta punctata. Next base: position 12,241 of record RJWM01018453.1, on the reverse strand, counting down.
AGAGCACCACCACAAGGAGCAGAGGCAGGAACTCCAAGAACCCCACCCGCACTACCTTCCACCCAAACCCAAGCCAGAACTGTATGTTAAAGATTTTAGTTCAATTATGGGGAGATCCAGTTTCTATCTGCAATGAGTTGAACAGGGTCTAAGCGCGTCCTCTAAAGGGTCATGCACTGGATACTTGGTCCCCAGTGTAATGCTCCTGAGAGGGGCTGAATCTGTAAGAGGTGGTTCTGGTGGGAGTGATTAGTTCCTGGGGTACCACCCTTGGAAGAGATTAATGTAGTTTGTTCTCTCAAGAGTGGGTTGTTAAAAAGCTAGACCAACCCCACAGGCTTGGTCCCTTCTGGTTTCCTTTGTACTTCTCCATCATAGTATCAGCCAGCACCATGCTAATTGGGCCTTGTAGTCACCAGAATCATGAGCCAAATAAACTTTTCTTTACCATGTATCCAGCCTCTGATACTTTGTTGTAGCAACAGAAACCCCCAAACACACCATGCTAGTGAAAATGTGCAAACAAGCTCCAACCCTTGTAGTGTGGGGATGGGGCTAGAACACATTGGTACCATCTTGGTGGAGAGTGTATATTTTTCTTTTTTTAGCTGTATGCACTTACATTTTCATTCCATATATCCTGGACCCAACAAGTCCACCTCTACCAACTCATTCTACAGATGTTCATCCTGGGCAAAACAGCTGTGTCTGAGGTACATTTTCATGCAGTTCTGTTTGTGATAACAGAAGATTGCAAACATCCTGAGGTTCATCAATAAGAAAGGCATCAAATAAATGATGCTACAACCGCACAAAGTAACCCTAGGCGGCTATGAAATAAAACCACAAAGCATGCGAAGAACTGATCCCGCATGGTTCCCAAGATGCACTGATAAATAAAAATAAACAAGGCCCTATTCCCATGGAAAATGTTTCCATCTATGTATCTTTGTAAAAGCAGAGACTCTCTCAAAGGATTCCTGATCCTCCAGGGAAAAAGAAAAGGAGGATGGGGAACAGAGATAGAAGGAATATTTTACTTAAACACACAGGTGTTACTTGACTCATTAAATCACACAGGAGTATTCATGAATTAACAAATTCTTTTAAAATGAGATGGACCTGAACTCACGTTTTAGGAGGGATGTCAAGACAAGTGAAACAGAAGATGTTATGGCTTGTTCTGTAAAACCTAGCAACACTAGCAGAAGAAAAGCAGGACATATATGCCCAATCAAAGGAAAAGATGAGGAAGAATAAATTCCAAGCTTCTAGTTTGGGACAGGGAGACTTTATAAATGGGGCATAGCAAAAATGTTTATGCGTTTCTTTGTAGCTTTTGGCATTGTTTCAATGGTTACTCAGATTACATTATCTATGTAATCTAAAATATATGTAATAAAGATAATTAAATGAAACAAAATTTAAAGTACTTAGGGATATAAATATTTGTGGCACTTCAAAGCTTTGTAAATCAACAGTTATCAGGAAGAAAGTTAGCCCAAAGCTAAGGGTCAACCTACCATGGACTGAAACCTCTGAAACTATGAGTCCAAGTCATCCTTTTCTCTTTTTAAATCTGATTATCCCAGTGTTTTGTTACAGTAAGAGAACACTGATTAACATATCTGCCATGGAGCAAGAATGTTTAGAGTCCTGATACTCAGGTAAGGATCCAGAAATGGCTCTGAGCTTATGGGGCTCAGGTGCAAGAGTGAACCAGGTGAGCAAGCCAGTCAAGACTGGTGAGGTCAGAGTAGCTATGATCAAAGGTTGCACAGGGACATGAGAGACATGTGGACAAAACCAGCTCCTGGACAGAATCTCACTCATGGACAGGCACTTGAGGCCCACTCTGCACTCGTTATGCATTAGAATTTGCTGCCAACATTTAAAAATATAAACACCTCACATAAAATCCCAAAGTGAGGCTTCTTCTAAAGAGTCTGAGAACCCGGGCACATGGTCACACTCCAGGTTGGAGAGCTGCGCTGTTGCCCGTTTTGCTCTCAATTTCCCACACTCCTCACTGTAGCTCTGCCTCCGAGGCCAGGCCCAATCTGCTGTCCATCCATGTGCTTGCACTGCCACCTCCTTAGGGCAATGGCAAGAAAGAAAGGAAACTATTCCTTTTACTGATAGTTCTACCTACAATAAAAAAAAAACAAACTGGATTCCTAGAGATGTCAGCAGTGGAAGGACCTCTCTTGAACCTTCCTCATAAAAATAGACAAAACCAAAGGCTAGCAAAATCAGAAGTGCATAGACCACACTTTAAATACAAGTAGATGATGAATTATCTCCAGGAATCCCAAGACACAAGAAGGTAGGAGCCACCTATTGACAGCTACAAAACCTATGTGGTATCTGTTCCTGCATGGGAGGACATAAAAGGGAAATGGGAAATCTTATGAAACAGAGAAGATGAGAACCCCAAGACAGCCCCCAGGTATTCACTGGAAAACTTCATGAACCACTTTGAGGATAACTGCTAAACTAGAAGGGGTTAACCCAATACAATAGCAGAATCCAAAGAAAATAGGACAAAAGAACAGAACATCTAGATTAAGGAGGTTGGAGGAGAGGGACAGAGGTGGAAAATCTCATAAAGCAAACACCATGCTGTCAGACTCCTCCCACCAAGAGGTGGAGTCTAATATGCACTTTTGAAAATACCATAGCAAAACTCTTTAATCTGTACACTTACTATGTGTTAATAATTATAATAATAAAAAAGAGGTGGCTCCTAATTTCTTCCTCAAGTGTGGGCTAGGTTTACTGATGAACAGAATATGGCAGAAGTGACAATGTACAACTTTGGAGACTGGGACATAAGAGGTACTGCAGCTTCCTCTTTGTTCATTCTGTGGGGGAACTGAACTGCCATGTTATGAGGATGCTCAATTAGCTATGAAGAGATTCCCACGGTGAGGAACCAAGGCTTCCTATCAACATGGGAGGGAGTCACGGGAGGGAACCATTCTCAAAGTGGATTATCCAACCCCAGTCAATCCTTCACCTGATAGCAGCCCTCATCAGCATCTTGACTGCAACAGGTGATAAACCCAGAGTCAGAGCCATCCGGATAAACTGTTTCTAAAATCCTAACCCACATGAAATGTGAAAAAATCAATGGCTTTGCTCTAAGCTGCTATATTTTCGGGTGATTTGTTAAAACAGCAATAGATAACAAATATGCAAGACGGAATCCCATTCAAAGTTATAATGAAAAGAAACAGTGACAAAATATTCCTGTAGATAATGCAAGCACAGCAGAAAAAATATGCTCACAAAGCAGAACAAAACTGTAAACTACTATTTCAAAGCTCTGGGAGAGACATTAAGAAAATGATACAAGATCTGAAAAAAAAAAAACTTAAACCAGAGCTAGAAAATCTCAGAATTGAAGTATCAGAACTCATAAAAGGATTAGAAATAAAATGGACATTTTATTCACCGAAGATAAACAGGTGAAAAGGTAGAACAACTTTTATAAACCAGAACCAAATGGAGTCTCCACAAGGTAAACAATGGAGCCAGGATGGAAAGATAGTCCTGACCAAGCAGAGAGTGACCAAGCTGGCAAGAGAATTATTTTTTATCACTTTCTGGGAAAAGCAATACAGATATGGGATGGGAAAAGGCTAGCATTGACACCATGATGTCGAATCAGGCATATGGGTATTGGTTATACCAACACACACAAAAATACAAATAAATGTTGTTGTACACGTGGGTATGTATGTGCACACGCATGTATCATACATATACCGTATACACATCATACATACATGCTATCCACGAAAGGGACTGGAAACGACCACATCATAGGAACACTATGCACACCTAGAACCCAGATCTTAGATGCTGCTTCTTTTTCTTCTTCTTCTTTTTTTTTTTTTTTCAGGAAAAGGCTTTAATTAGAAAATAAGAGAAAACGGTACAAGACTTTATATTGAGGGGCTCACAAAGATCAGGCGAGTCCTTAATAAAGAAGAGTAAGGAAAATAGGAAAGAACTCCAGCTAGCAGCTAGAGGGGCACACACTCTGAGGAAGAGGATCAGACTGGCCCCCGAGGCGGCTGAATCTCGGATTTGCCGGTGGATCCCCAAGCCCCACCTGCAGGAATTCCTCCTCAATTCTGCTTTGGCTTCACACACTGATTTTGTACTCTTTAGGTCACCTGGTCACAATGGTAGCCCACCAGTCACCTATGGCTAACAGAGCACTTTGACTGTAGCTAGTTCAACCAAGGAACGCACTTCTTCATTTTATTTCATTTCTTAAATTTTATTTTTTTCTTTATTTTTCTTTTTTTATTAGTACATGTTTTCAATGCATCAGGGAAGCTGGTACATGTACATAATACATCTTAATTCTTTTCATACTTCCCTTTCTCCTCCTCTCCGTATCCCTCCCTCTCTAGGCCTCCTTCCTTATTTCATTTTAATTTAACTGAAATTGAAAACTCAAAGTGTAAAATTTTTTCTATTAAATACAATTTTATTGTTTGGGGAGAATAATATTAAATTGAGCTGGGTATGATGGCATATATGCCTGTAGTCCCAACCATGGGAAGACTGAGGCAAGGGAATCACTGGGGTCTACAAGTTCTAAGTCAGCCTGAGCAACAAAGTGAGATCTTATCTCAAAAAAAAAAAAAAAACCCTACATTGAGACGTATACGTGTAAGATACGTACTGGATTTCAAAGTCTTAGGGATGTCAAATAACATGACAATCAGGAGCGGTGACACACATCTGTTATCCTAGCACTCTGAGAAGCTGAGGCAGGAGGATCAAAGATTCAAACCCAACATAGACAATTTAGTGACTTAACAATACTCCATGTAAAAACAAATAAAAAAGGGGGATAGCAAGGTAACTCAGTCCCTGGATTCAGTCCCCAGTACTACAAAAATAAAATTTATATGTTTATACTGATTGCATGATTAAGGGATAATATTTGGGATACACTGGGCGGAATGTAATATTAAGATTATTTCCATCTGGTTCTTTGTTAAAGTAGCTACTAGAAAATTCCAAATTACATACATGGCCACATTTGCTGTCCATTCCCAAGGGACACTGTTGTTCTAGGGTTTTATCCCAAAGACATATTGAAGGATAGTCATGAACCTGCCGCTCTATGCTGATAACAGCTTAAAAGATTGGAAATGATCTAACTTTTCACCACTAGAGAATGATATAAATCCATTACGAGGCATTTTCATGATAGTATATCATTCAAAATAACGTGGTACATGGATTTATAAAACTACCTGTGTACGGAAGTGTAGAAAAAACCTGCTGAAGTCTGGAACAAAATGTTAGCAGGTGTTTTCTCCCCGGGTGAGATTACGGTTGATCTGTTTTTTCCTGTTTGCTTCTCTATAGCAATATTTTAAAAATGCAATGAATGTGTATTACCTGCTGTGGCTGGAAAAGATGTAAGAATATTTCTAAAGTCTAGGTTCCGATAGGTTTGGCAATACCCAAGAATGGGGATCCATCTGAGAAGCCTCCACACATGGCAACTCCAGGGATGCTTGAGTTTCTTACAAAACGTGGTGTAGTATTTAGCTGGAATCTGCGTGCAGCCCACTGCATGCCTCCGTGTTTGTCAGGGAGAGTTGTGGGGTCCACTGAGGAAGCCACTGGGGGGCAACTGTCAGGAAATTCCTGCTGACACTTTTTTTCCAGTACTGGGGATTGAATCCAGGGTCTCTACCCTGAGCTAGATCCCTGATCCTTTTTATTTATTTTTTATTTTATTTTGAGAAAGAATCTTATTAATTTGCTAAGTTGCACAGGTGCCAAAACTAGAACTTGCCTGGGACAGAACTTCCTATTAACATTTTAGTACCCATACATTTTGATTCCAGGAATCTCACTTCCAAGAATCTTCCCACAAAATACTTATTTTACGTGTGTGTGTGTGTGTGTGTGTGTGTTTGCAGGGTGAAATGCTGGCTGTCTATCGCAGTCTAGTTTGTTATTTTCAAAATGTGAAAACAATTTTTTAAAAAAAGATCTATCACTAGAAAAGCTAAATATTGATAAGCCATAGCACCTCTATAGAATGGACTGCTATGAAATTTTTTAAAATAAGACAGATTAACACATACTGATCTGGGAAAGTCTCCAAGATTTGTATCTGCTGGGAAAAAGCAAACACAAAAAGATACTGTATAATATGACTGCATCTATGCTTTCAAAAAATTATATGTGTCGATAATGTTTATAAATACATAGAAAATGTGTACAGCAAATACATATTTACCTTAACAGTTTGCTGACAGAATACAGGAAATTATACAGTATACTATAAACATGTACTATTTTCACTTTTAATATAAGCATACATTACTTTGTTTTTTCAATATTTAGAATATTTTTAATTAAAGAGTTCGCTTGGCTATCCTATCCACACACTGCACATACCTAACCTTTGGTTTATTCCAAGAACACTTAGAGAGTGCCAACGGTCTACCAGCGACTGTTTAGGCCCTGGGAATTTCAAGAGTTTATCTTCTGACGTATTCTGCATAATCAGAGACAACCCTGACTGTGTGAAGAAGATTGCAATATGAAACCTGTGTCTAACAATGACTACTCTTCACATCTAATCTAATAAATTTTAAGACACAAAAAGGTCCTCCCAGGATAATACCTTTCTTCTTTTCTAATGGAAAAGAAGCCCATGCAACTGAAATCAAGGAGGCTCTCAAGTTCCTGATGTGACGCTGGTTTTCAAGGCAGTAAGTATGCCTGGAAAGGAGGTTTCCCTTAGACTAAGTGGTAGGCTTGTTAGTAAGTGGGGGAAAAAAAGGTAGCAAGCACAGAGGACCAGAGAAACATAAATCAGCTCTGTAACTTTGTATTTTAATATTCTTCTTGCCAGTGTGTGGGAGTGACAGCTAACAGCAGGTGGCCTGGGCACTAGAATAAGGATACCTGAATTCTAAGTCTCACTGGGTTACTGAGTGGCTGAAAGACTCAAGCAAGGTTCAAATCGGCTCAACCTCAGTTTTCTCTCCTGGAAATGAGAGTTACATTGTACCTACTCCCTAGGATGGCCCTGAGGGCTGAAGGGAAATATCTGGGCAGAGCAACCTGGAGAAATCTTTCAAAACACCCCAGCAAAGGTGCTGATTTTGTGTTAGATGAGTTCACAAGCATCTTCGACAATTAAGTTGTGGGTTAGACCTCAAATTTACCAACTACCAGTATCCAGAAAAAGCATTTTTAAAGAAATCAAAATTAATCAGTTTAAAAATAAACAATAAATATTCTTTAAAAGTCAGTCGTATCTGAAAAGAAGTAGTAGAAATTGCAAATAAATATATGAAGAAATGTTCAACATCACTGGTCTTTCGAGAGATGCAAATTAAAACAACACTGAGATTCCATATCTGTCCTGAAAGAATGGCTAGTATCAAGAAATTAACCAATAACAAATGCTGATAGGACTGTGGGGAAAAAGGAATCCTTCTCCACTGTTGATGGGAGCATAGACTGGTACAACTACTGTGGAAATCAGTGTGGAGATTCCTCAAAAAACTAGAACTAGAGGTTCCATCCAACCCAACTAACTATTCCCCCTCTCGGTATTTTACCAAAAGAATTAAAAGGATCATACCACAGTGTTATATGCACAACCATGTTTATAGCAGCACAGTTTGTAATAGGTACATCTTGGAAACAGCCCAAGATGCCCATCAACCAATGAATGTATAAAGAAGATGTGGTTCTTTTATATGGAATACTACTATTAACTTGAGGCATTTCTAGGTAAAAGGATGCACCCTGAGAACACAGTCTTATGTGAAATATATCAGATACACATGTTCAAATATCGCCTGGTTTCTCTGGTGTGAGAAACTAAAAGTATAAATAAGAACCAAAATGCATAATAGATATTGTGAAATAAGAAGAAAATTTTCAAATGGGAAGGGGAACAAGGGAGGGAAGAAGGGAAAGGAAGGAAGAGAAAAGGAAAATATAGAAGCAAAGGTTTTGTAAATAAGGAGGGGAAGAGGGGCAAAGGGAGGGGAGGGGATTGAGAGAAAAAGAAGAATCAAGATATATCATGTTCAGGTACAAGTTCCATATGACGAATGTTATCAATATATGTATCTAAAATGTACCAATAAAATTAATTTTTTAAAAAGTCAGTCATTAGCATGTCTCCACAGTTGAAAAACTACAGATTAAAGTTATATTGTAAGAGAATACACTTTTAGTTAGATTGTTTTCAAAAACCTGTGCTTTCCTAAGTCTTTATTTAAATCCTGAGTTTGAGACTGATATGATTTAATGTAAATCTATACAACTGACAGAAATTGCTTGAAGGTAATACACATCTACTTCATGAGCAATATCCTCAAATTGGACTTTTTGCCAAGTGGTTTTCTTTGGCCTTTTCTTCTGAATAAATAAGGTTTTATTATTTATTATTCTAAACCTATGTGTGCCTGTGTCGCATTTTCAATACTGCACAGGAAGTAAGGACCTGGTCTCTCTAAAAATAATAATAATTAATAACAATGCAATTGCAATTGCTTGAAGGAAAACATCAACATCAACAACAACAACAAAAGAAGCGCTGTCCATTGGAAAGGCAGTGACACTGGCTGACAAGTAAGACCAAGATCAGAAGCTGCACAGCAGGAGCGATGGAGCACAGCACCACGCTCCAACACAGCCTTTCCCACCTGCAGGTTGCTGGCGATAACGAGGTGACCCCAGACACGCCAGTAAATGAGCTGGCATCAGACAGCAGCTGCGTTCTTCCCTGTCCAAATCTCTCTTCAGCCCCCTGCGTACCTCAAGGAGACAGGCTGTGCTCAGTGCCACTACACCCGTAACGACTCTCTAACACCGGCCAGTCTCCCTTTAGAACAAAGAGCAGGCCAGACGCAGAGCTTCGGGCAGGTAATGCTATGAAGCACGATTTCAAGATACTTTGGTTTGCACTGTATTGATTTCCTTAATCATCTTTTGCATACAGCAAGAGGTACTTGTTTCCCATTACCTTGGTTGTGCAAAGTTTAACTTCTGTGTTTTTAAAAATTGGGTTGAAGGGCTAGGGATTTAGCTCAGTGGCCTAAGTGCCTGCTTGGCAGGCACGAGGTTGTGAGTTCGATCCCAGGTACCAAGAAAAAAAAATTGGGTTGATCTAAAGAAAATATACAGATAGACCCAAAAGCATGGTGGCAGTGACATTCAGGGAATAAGTCTGAGAAACACAGTCCAACAGTGTTAAGTTCCTTAGTCTGTTAGCCGGCGCTCACTGCTACTCCATTTCTCCGTCCTTGTCGCATTCATTTCAATGCAACTCCCTAATCACATCACTGTGAATGTCACCTGTCTGTCCTTTGCTCAGGCTCCTCCTCCCTGGATATCCTTTTCATACCCACCTGGGATAGACAGGAAAGATGCATTGACTCCTTTATACCCCCAGTATCCATAGCCTTTATACCATGCCCAGCCTCGGCAATCAAGTTGGACATGTGACTTGGCTCACCCAATAGGAAGAGGCCTGTGTGTTGCTACTTGCTTTCTTAAATCTGCTACCTGCATGAGGAGGAGCCCCAGCCAGACAGCTGAAGGGCAAAAGACTGCACAGGGTAGACAGAGTGAAGTATCCCTAGGTATCCCAGTCAAGGCCATCTTAGCTCAGTTGACAGCCACCTTTTGCCCAGCCCATTGGCAATAAGACAGACAAATAAGATCAGAAGGACCACTCATCTGCCACTGACCCTACATGCCTAGCCAGTGTGCCACCGAATTTTGGTCTTGTTTGTTACATAGCATTACTGGGACTCATAACTAATGGATACACCATTCCATCAACTCATGCAAATCTTATTTTTTTCTCCAAAGGCTACCTCAAATGTCACTTTGTCCAGTAAGTCCTTATAAATTCTTGAGACCTTATTTGTACATACTGTATTGAGGAACTTAACAATTTTTCTTGCATTCTAATTCATTAATAATGAAGACACTGGATACCTTAAAGTATAAAGGAGCCCTTTCCTGATTTGGAAGGGCAAATGAAGTCAATGTAATAATAAAAAGCAAAGTGCCATTACTAAGGACTTCCACATACCAGGCACATGCCTGGAATCTCAGCTACAAAGGAGGACTGCCAAATTCAGGGCCAGCCTGGGCAATATGGTGAGGTTATGTCTCAAAGTAAAAAAGGGCTGAAGATACAGCTCAGTACCCCTGGGTTCAATCCTTACTAACCCCCGCAAAAAAAAAAAAAAAAAAAGCAACCGAAGTCTGATTCCAAAGCCTCAGCCTTGAAGAGAAAGAGATGGGCCTCTCGAGAACCCGCCCCGCTGGGTCAGAGAGGCTCCAACCAGAAGACAACTAGTCTGCCTTCCTGGTGAGTGCGCGACAGGCACAGACTCCAGAAAGAGAAAGATATGTACCTCCCGTATGCCTACCAGCGCACGGGCTAAGAATCAAGGACACCCCCCCCACCCATTAAGCAACCTGCTGGTTCAGAGGTCTGGCTAAATTGATAGCAACTAAGGTACATAAAGCAACTAAATGCTAGTATTGTTTCGTTGATTCTGCAGGCCTGGGGCCGGCACCCTGAGCATCTCTTTGGAAGATGACAGTAGGCAATGTAGCAAATATGGGGGATTCTCTTCTGTCTTGTCTTTGAGGCCCAATACTGTTCTCATGGATTTGCTTTATCCTGATTAATTTTTTTTTTGCTTTATTTTATATTCTGTTTTTATTGTTTTTATTGTATTTTGTTTCTGGTTTAATTCTACTATACCTGTTGGAATAGTCAACTATTCTGAAAATAACAAGATACACTATAGTAGCTATTGTTTTCCTAGTATCCTGCTTTGAAGTTCTGTACCAGTTTTACTGCTTTGTTTTGATTAACTTTGTTCTGTTGTGTTTTGTTGGATTTTACTATCTTTAAAATTAAAAATTAAAAAAAAAGCCTCAGCCTTGCAGAATAGATAACTTTAACTTACTTTCATTATTTAACAAAGACATGTACATATTTTAAAAAAAAAAAAACTTTCAAATGAGGCCAAAGCTCCTTTGGCCAGTCCCATTGACAGGATCCACTTCTCCCTGGAGGTAAGGGGTACAGCCACTGAGACTGGTTGGCACTCTCTTTGCAAAGCTTTTTCTGGGCATTTCCATACATATGCATGGACCTGTTGAAAATCCACAAGCTGGCAGGGTATGGTGGCACATTCCTCTAATCCCAGCACTCAGGAGGCTGAAGCAGGAGGATTGTTGCAAGTTCGAGACCAGCCTGGGCTACAAAGTGAGCCCAAGGCCAGCCTGAACCACATCGCAAGACCCTGTCTCAAAAAGACAAAAAAAGAAAAAGAAAAGAAAAGAAAAAGAAAAAGAAAATCCACAGATGGCTTTCTGTGCAAGACTCCTCATTCTTTCACATAAACGGGGTCTCACTGGATGTGCGCCCCGTTTGAATGGGGAAAACTGTGGAGCTCGTTTTCCCGATTCAGACGGAAGCCTTGAGGATCGCTCCAGGTTGGCTCCCACAGATCTGCCTCTTCCTTTCTAGTCTTCTGCCTGAGGGACCCCTGGAGACCTAGGTCAGGAGCCCACAGTGGGAGCGGCTCAGGGATGTCTGCTGGGGGCACCTTGGTCACCTGCCATTTTCGAGCACCACAGCCAGGGCGGCCATGACCTTTGCTCAGCGCTTACAGTTGCGTAGTGCCAAGGGCCAGGTACTCGGGATATGCTTCTCGGCCTTTAATCCATGCAGCGATGTGGGCCAGGGGGCTGGTGCTCCAAGCCCATGCTGTGAACGGGAAAACCGAGGCTCACACAGTTTAAATCCTTCATTCGGGTGCACAGTTACGGAAGTGGCGGAGCAGGGCTCGATTTCAAAGCTGCATCCCGTGAGCAGGGCTCCACACTGAGAGCTGGTCAAGGCCCCTTCCCTCAGGACTGGGAATCCAGAAGTCAGGCTTTCACCTGCTGCTTATTGACCTTGGGAGTCTTCTGGGTGTTGTGAGCTTCTAAACTGTAGCTCTGAGGGTTGAGCAAGTCACTGCAGCTCTCTGAGATTCCAATTTTCTCATCTATAAAATAGGCACATAGCCTGGTATGGTGGTACATGCCTGTAATTCCAGCACTCTGGAAGGCTGAGGCAGGAGGATCGCAAGTCTGAGCCCAGCCTGGCCAATTTAGCAAGATTCTGTCTCAAAAAAAAGAAAAAAAAAAAAAA
>RJWM01018452.1:17549-41079 GCA_004363535.1 Dasyprocta punctata | reverse complement strand
CTCCCACTCCAGAGGACAGGGTCCAGGGGCAATGGGGTGGGTTTTGGCACTTAGGAACTGAAGAAGAGTGCCTGTTTTACACCAGAGCGTCAGCTTTTGACGTCATTTGTTTAGTTACTCATTACAAGTCTGTGGACATTAGGTGAGAGGGAAGAACAAGCAGAGGTGTAGAATAAACAGAGCTGGCTGTCTTCTGGGACTCCTCCTTCTGAAACTTTCTCCAATCCCCCTTTTAGGTGCTATCCCCGCCCCTCTTCCCAGGGACCCGGCCAGGTCCTGCTGACCTTTCCCAGGAGGCAGAACTATGTACAGGGTATGGGCTGGCTCCACCCAGTGGAGATCTAAGAACTGGGAAGGACTGAAATCTCAGTCTGCAGCCTTCTGCTATGGGTTCAGCTTTATGCTCCAGCACTGTCCTGAAGCCCCACGCGTCTACTGGGAACCCAAGAACACAGAGCGGTTATCAATACAGCACAGTGGAAGAAGGGCTGCATAGCATGCATGAGGCCCTGGGTTCGATCCCCAGTCCCACAAAACAAGACAAAACAAAAACTAAAAATGGACCAGAATCAGAATGCCCTGCAGAAACATCCTGATTCGTTCAAATGCAATTATTACAAAGGCACAATAGAACCTCACCATGCTCTGCGTGACACCTGCTACCCTCCCTGTTCACACACCAAGCTCATACTCATCCTTCAAGACCAATTGAGATGAGCACGGTGGTGCATGCCTGTCATCCCAGCACTCTGGGAGACTGAGATAGGAGGATTCCGTGTTCCAGCCCAGCGTGGGCAAATTAGTGACTTAGTGAGGTCCTGTCCCCAAAAAATGAATAAAGGGGGCTGGAGATATAACTCAGTGTGAAGACAAAAAAAAAAAAAAATCCAAGCCAAAGCAAAACAAAATAAAACAAAAACCAGACCAGCTCAAATAGCATCTTCCCTATGGATGTGACCATGATTCCCAACAGCCCCTTCTCACACTGTCCTTTCTCAACTATGTGACCTCCCCGTCTCTCTCCAGCATTCCTCCAACACATCCTCCAACACATCCCTTCTGTCTTGAAATTGACAGTCATTGGCTTGTGGGTCTGCTTCTCCCTCTCTGACTTTCTTTGCCTGTAAATTTTCTGTACGTGGGCCAAGGATTTAGCTCAGTGGTGTACGTGACTGCCTGGCAAGCGTGAGGTTGTGAGTTTGATTCCTGGTACCACCAAAAAAAAAAATTCTGTACATGTCATAGAGGAGGTCTTCATTAAACATTTATTAAAATAAAATGAGAAGAAAAAATTTAAAAATTAAATGAGATCTTTAATCCCAGCACTTGGGAGGCTGAGGTAGGAGGAGCGTTGTGAGTTCGAGGCCCACTTGAGCTACAACACGAGCCCAAGGCTGGTCTGAGCTACATAGTGTGACCCTGCCTCAAAAAACCAGGGCTGGGAGTTTGGCTCAGTGGCTTAAGCACCTGCCCTGGCAGGTGCAAAGTTGTCAGTTCGATCCCTGGTGCCGAAAAAAAAAAAAATTAAATGAGATGAAATGAAATAATAAGAACCCTTTAGGGGCCATGGTAGCCCCTGCACTGTGAATGTCCCTTAGCCTCTACCCTAGGCTCGGTTTCTCAGAGGCGAGGACTTCAAGAGGGAGGACAGTTGTTTCCTCTGTCCAGGTGAGGTGTGGAAATAAGCCACGCATATGTGTGTGCTGAGAAGGAAGAGATGCTTCTGTAGTTGCTAATGGATCTCCTAGACTCTAGGGGTCTCGGGCTCCCATGATATTTTATCAACATGCATCCCAATAAACGCACCTCTGTGTTCTTTGGGTTCAGACACGCGGCTGCTCTGATGTGAGTAGGAGTTTGACTGAGGAAGCTGTAATTTGTTTTTTGAGACAGGGTCTCACTATGTAGTCCAGGCTGGCCTTGAACTCATGGTGATCCTCCTGCCTCAGCCTCCTAAGTGCTGAGATTACAGGCTTGTGCCACCATGCCTGGCAAGAAGATTGTAATTTTGAGAAGATTAAAATAAGATTTCCTCTAAAATATACAAAGAGCCCTAATACCAAATAAATAATAAATTAAAAATGAGCAAAGGACTTGAACAGACATGTCTCCAAGTGGATATACAAATGGCCAATAAGCACTTGAGAAGGTGCTCAATGTCTTTAGTCATCAGAGAAATGCAAATTAGAACCACTTCACACATGATAAGATGTCTATGATCATAAAAACAGAAAATAACAAGTGCTGGTGAATGCAAGAAATCAGAACCTTCAGGGCATGGTGGCATATGCTTGCAATCCCAGCATTCCGGAGGCTGATGCAGAAGGATTGCTGCGAGTTCAAGGTCAGCCTGGGCCATAGTGAGTTCAAGCCCAGCCTGAACTAATAGCAAGACCCTGTCTTGAAAAGAAAAAAAAAGAAAAAAGAAAAAAATCAGAACCTTCAGACACTACCATGGGAATGTGAGACGCAGTCACTTTGGAAACTAGCCTTGCAGTCCTTCCCTGGCCAACTGCAAACCAGGAATAGTGGCACACACCCATAATCCCAGTTACTGATGAGGCTGAGGCAGGAGAATCAGATCACAAGATTAAGGCCAGTTTGGGCAATTTAGCAAGACCCTGTCTCAAAACCAAAAGGCCTGGGGGTGGGCATAGCTTAGTGGTAGAGCATCCCTGGGTTCAGTAGTCAGTACTGGAGAAAGACAAAAAAAGGTCTAAACATGGAGCTACTACATGACCTAGCAATCTACTTCTAGATATACATATCACAATGCTAAGTGAAATAACTCAAAAGGCCGTGTGTGATATGATTCTGTTTGTATGAAATGCACCAAAGAGGCAGATCCACAGAGAAAGAGCACACACTACAGTGCCTTGTGCTGAAAAAGTAGAGGTAAGAATGGGGCGGGGGGTGGGGTGAACCTGCTATGCAGCATGGTATTTTCTTCCTGGGTGATGAAAATGTCCAAAACTTGTTTGTAATGATGGCACACAATTCTGTGAACGTAATAAAAACCATAAAATAAGACATTTTTCCTTCTTTCTCTCTTTTGTTTTTGTTTTTGGTCTTAGGAATCTAACCAAGGGCCTCACCCACACTAGGCATACATTTTAGCACTAAACCACACCCCAGCCCCTGTATTATCCACTCCCCCCCCCTCCCCGCACCAGGGATTGAACTCACAACCTCGCACCTGCCAGGGCAGGCACTTAAGCCACTGAGCCAAACTCCCAGCCCTGGTTTTTTGAGGCAGAGTTGCACTATGTAGCTCAGGCCAGTCTTGTGTTCGCGTTGTAGCTCAAGTGGGCCTCGAACTCACAACACTCCTCCTACCTCAGCCTCCCAAGTGCTGGGATTAAAGGTGTGCGCCACCACTATTATCCACTTTAAATGGTGAATTGTACGGTATAGAAATTACATACCAATGATGCTGTCTATAAAATAAATGAATCCCCCTCCCCCACAGTGGCCACAGCCAGCCGTCTTCCTGTTTCCACGGCAGGGCACCCTCTCCTCTTTGCTTTAATCCATTTATCTTCCTGTTGACTAGAATCCACCCAGCCCGCACAATCACGCCTTCCTTGCAGTGAGATCCCGAGGATGCACCAGGCCCTGGGCCTGACATTTCTGCACTGTCCTTGCCAACTAGGTCAGCGTCAGCAAGGCAAACAGCACAGCCGGCCAGGTGGCTGCTTCACAGGTGACAGCATCCGGGCGTGAGAAGCAGCCAGAGAGAGCCCCTTCACAAGGCTCGGGGACCGGCAAAAACACAGACCCGCGGACCAGTGGAAGAGAGAAGGAGATGCAGAAACAACTCCAAACACACTCAGCCACCTTATCTTTGACAAAGGAGCCAAACACCTTCATTGGAAGGAAGATAGCTTCGTTAATAAATGGTGCTGGCTTTGTACACACTGAAGATTAAAACCAGACCCTTATCTTTCACCATGCATTAAACTAAAATCAAAATGGATCAAAGATCTAAACATTAAAACAGAAACACTAAATCTGCTGGAAGATAGAATAGGTAGAACTCTTTAAGACACTGGTTTAGGCAAAGACTTTATAAATAAAACCCAGATCACACAAGAACTACCACAAAGAATCAACAATTGGGATCTCATTTTATTAAAAGGCCTTTGTACAGCAAGACAAATCACCAAAAGAGTGAAGAGACAACCCACACACTGGGAAAAAATTTTTTGCCAGCTGTTTCTCAGACAAAACTAGTATCTAGAATATAAAGAGAACTCAAAAAAAGAAAGACTCCCCCAAATTTAAAAACCCAATCCAAAAATTGGCATCTGAAATGAATAGACACTTCTCAGATGAAGAAGTAGACATGGCAGGCAAATATATGAAAAAATGTCCAACATCACTGGTCATTCGAGGATGCAAATTGAAACAATGCTGAGATTCCATATCACTCCAGAAAGAATAGGAATTATCAAGGAATCAATCAATAACAAATGCTGGTGGGGGCTGTAAGGAAAAAGGAACCACTGTCAGTGGGAATATAGACTGGTGCAACCACTGTGGAAATCCCCCAAAAATCTAAAGCTAGAGGTATCAGGGACCCAGCCTAGATCCCCAATCTTCCTAACGAGTGTACAGCAAAAGCCTAAATAAATGAGACAAGTGGTATGATTTTAGGGCTCCAGGAGGATCAAAGCCCTTACAGAGTTCTTGACTCTGCAGCTATGATTAGGGCTAAGACAAAGAGCTTCTATGGACCATCCATATCCAAAGAGAGGGGATACTGAGGGAGGTGCCGGAACTGAGCAGGACCTTGGGAGTCACTTCAAGGACATCTCCAAGTAGTGAAAAATGCCACAAAAAGGAGAACTATCTTATCCAAGACGGCATTTGTGGTGGGACTGAGATGCCTGCAGCTGCAGTCTCTATATACATAATTGATTGTGGAGTCAAGATGTCTTCAGCTGTGCCCTTCTTTATCTTGCCCTTTGAGGTATCTCTGACCTCATCGGCCACTACAGGCCTCAGCCAGGACCAGTGATTCGTAGAGGTTCACTTACTATAAATCAGCTTCCATCGCCAGGCAAAGGGCCTAGGCCTATGACAGGCTCACAGATAAATAAAAAGCCAATTCGTTAATTTTTTTTTCCCCAGCACCGGTTTCGAACTCACAGCCTCACACCTGCCAGACAGGTGCTTAAGCCACTGAGCCAAAATCCCGGCCCTAGTTTTTTGAGGCAGGGCTGCACTTTGTAGCTCAGGCTGGTCTTGCACTCACATTGTAGCCCAAGCTGGCCTCGAACTCACAACGCCCCTCCTACCTCAGCCTCCCGAGTGCTGGGATTAAAGGCGTGCGCCACCAAGCCAGGCCAATTAGTTAATTTTTAAATCCTGCTCAGAGCCGCTTCGTAGTGGTCTCCAACATAGAGGTCCCATTGCACCCAGCTATTCCCTTTCTTGGTATCTTCCTGAAACAATTGAAAGCATCATACTATAGAGATATCTGCACACCCATGTTTATAGCAGCACAGTTTGTAACAGCTAAATCTTGGAAACAGCCCAAATGTCTATCAACAGATAAATTGTTGAAGAAGATGTGGTTTTGTTATACAATGGCATGCTACTGTACCATAAAGAAGGATAAGCTTGAGGCATTTCTAGGTAAATGGATGCATCTTGAGACCACACTCTTCAGTGAAATAAATTGGACACACATGTTCAGATATCACATGACTCTGTCTGGTGTGAGAAACCGAAAGTGTAAATAAGGACCAAAATGTATAACGGATATTAGGAAATGAGAAGAAAGCGTTCAAATGAGAAGGGGAACAGGGAAGGGGAGAGACAAAGGAAAGAAGGGACTGGAAAAAAGAATAGAAGGAAAAAAGGGAAACACAGCTTTTGTAAATAGAGAGGGAAAGAGAGGTTGAAGGGAAGGGAGGGGAATGGGGAAAAAGAAGAAGCGAGATGGCGTCAAGTACAGATGCATACTCCCTATGGTGGGTGTTATCATTATGTGCATCTACAATGTATCAATAAAATAAAAAGATTTTTTTAAAAAGCCTCCATGGACAGAACACCGGAGCCTTTCCCGGGTGAAACCGCCCACTTCTGGCCTGGGAAGTGAAGCTGGTAGAAGCAGGAGCACACTTCCTCCAGGCAGCCGTGAGCTGTGGGAGACCAAGCCCTGGGTCCTAGGCAGGACTCGCCCTTGGCCTACCGCTTTCGGGGCTTGCTGATTCATTTCTCCCACTCTCCCTGTGGAGTGCAAGGAAGGATTCTTGCCATTCCTGTGTTACGATAATAAGTACCTTGCCCACAGTCACTGAGTCAGTAAAGGCATCCCTTTCCCTCAGTCAATGTTCTGAACCACTGAGACACAGAGGAACAAAGCAGCTGGGTGGGCGTAGTGGTGCATACCTCTAATCCCAGCACTCAGGTGGCTGAGGCAGGAGGATCATCATGAGTTCAAGGCCAGTCTGAGCTACATAGTGAGATCCTGATTCAAAAAAACAAAAACAAAATATTGACCTGCCTGGTCCAAGGCGGCCCTAAAATCTCGGGACCCCTGTGGCACTGGCTCTCCTTCAGCACGGCTGAAACTGGCTGGCCGGTGGAGGCCTCACCCGAAGGGAAACGGAAGGCAGGCAGAGCTACATGCAAGCTCTACTCCTGGGCTCCCCTACCTCTGCTTTCCCAGAGAGGCTGGAGAAGGGAGGGGGCCAAGAGGGTGTGCTACTAAAGGGCCAACTTCCCCATCTTCTCATTCCCCTTTCTCGGTATTGAGGTGCTCATGCCAGCAGCAGTCCAGGGCTGGCTGCGGGGGTGATGGATGATGGATATGAGTGAGCTGCTTTTTCCCCTCTCCTCTCCTCAGATTCTCTTTTCTTCTCCCTGCAGTCTTAACCAGGGGTGGGAGAGAAAAATCCTTGCTTCTTCCCTAGACATTTTTAAACTCAATTTCTCAATTTCCCTTCCTGTGTTGCAATTTCCCCAAGCATGTGACTTTTGTTTGGCAGCTCTCATCCTGTCAGCAGCGAGGAGAGTGGCGGGCTGCCTTGCACACCACACTTTGGCACCACCAAGTCCACTGCACTAATGGCTCGGCCCTCCTGGCCCCTGTCCTGCTGAGGGTCTCCTCTCCCTACCCAGCTTTAAGATCCAATGTCTTCCTTGTGTTCAGTGGCAGTAAGTGGAGGGCGTTTATCTTCCTGTTTTGGGCCACCCAGCATTTGAACCTTTTTCTTATGTCTGGGGGGCTCCCCACTTTATGGTTTTATTGGGAGGAGGCCCCCACCTTCTACTATAGAAACTAAAAAACTTCCATTCTTTCCTTTCCCAGCCTTTCCATTGCAACTAGAGCCCAGGCCCATGACCCCAGCTGGGCAGTCCGAGAGGCCATCGTGCGAATGGGCTCCCAAGAATGTCCCCTGCTGCTGGCAGAAAGTGCAGCAGATCTCAACTCCTGGCAGAGCAGGGGCAGGGCGCTGGCTGGGGCACATTCATGGTTTTGTTGCAGATGTGATTCCATGGGAGGGGTACTGTCCCCAACTGCGTCACTTCATACCTAGTTCTCAGGCCTTGTGAGGCTCTGTGAGCTGCCCGTCTGCCTTTTGATACACTTTCTCCTTCATTATTAGTCTTTGTCCACAGTTGGTAGCCAGGAGCTATCACAGGTGCGTGGTCACCAAGCCCCGCCTTAGCCCTCACCAGTCCTAACTGGAAGGTAAAGAATACACAGGGTTCACAGCGTACCTCTCAAGAAGGACGCTCAGGTCCCCGGGCTGTGCTGTTGCAGGCCACCCTCCTCTCCAGACCTGTGCTCAGCCCAGGGCAGGAACCACGCACTTTAGTCTTCCTTTTATCAAAATCAATGGGACGCCCTCAGGCAGGCCACCTCCCTCTCTCCAACTCTTCATCTCTCACATGATCTAGGTGGGGACACCAGATCAGAAGATGCCATCATTTCAACCTCTTTCCTGTTCTCCCAGCTGGGTCCCCTTGCATTGCTTCAGGGTTTTGTTTACTTTTCTTGTAATTACGCGGGGGTAACCAGAGGTCAAGGGAGAAAGCTTGTTGGACTCTTCTTTGGGACTGGTGCAGGAAGCACTTACTTTAGTCTGCATTTCATCAAAATCAGTCTTGATTTTGAACTTGAATCTTGGCCTTGATCCCAGCCACAGTTCAGAGCACAATTCGGATTTTAGGTTGGTGAGCGGACTGATGTACTGCGATTCGGCAGACCTGCCCAATGGTGTGGTCTCTCACGACAGAGATCCGCATTTCTCTAGTGAGGACTCTTAAAGCGATTAAAGCCACTGGCTCAGATGCTGTGCAGGGTGATGTTAGCGAGGGGAAGGGCTGATGGGAGCAGCTGTTCAGCGAGCAGGGAAGATTTAGGAATCCAGTTCAATTACAAATCCAAGTACTTTTCGAGAGCACTTGGGCTTCTGCAGACATTTTTAACGTAAGAGAACCCTTTTTCTCATCCTAAAATACCTTGGAGTAAACTAAAGATAACTATGAAATTTTAAGCCGGGCGTGGTGGTGCACACCTTTAATCCTGGCATTTGGGAGGCTCAGGCTGGAGGATCATTATGAGTTCGAGACCAGCCTGGGCTACAAAGTGAGCTCAAGGCCAGCCTGAACTGCATAATGAGACCCTGTCTCAAAAAAACAGGGCCAGGGATTTAGTTCAGTGGTGTAAGCACCTGCCTGGTAGGCGTGAGGTTGTGAATATGATCCCTGGTACAAAAAAAACAAAAACAAAACAATACAAACAAACAAACAAAAAAACTATGCAACCTTAGAAGCTCAGAATTTCTAACATTGTTGGAGAAATTTCTTAAATGTGATGCTGAAAATGTCCCTGCTCTCAGAAAGGTCATAGCCTCTTGAAAGTTACTGCGATCATTTAGAGCAGGGAGAGTCGGGGGAAACAAAGAAGAAAACATTCGCATTTTTCCAAGTTCAAGCCAAGTGACTCACTGGAAGGGAGAGAATACAGGAGTCCATAGCATTCGCCTCAGAAAGACACCCAGGTGCCCAGGCTATGCTAAGCCTGGTGCAGGAGCCACTTACTTCAGTCTTCATTTCATCAAAATCAGTGGTGGCCAACATTTTTTGAGCCACGAGTGGCTGGAGCTGCAACACAGTGACCGTCACCCTTATTTCTATTTAAGAGATGCAGGGTAGATTCATCAATAACTACAAAGTTTTACAGCAAGGTTAATACAAAATAAACAAAACCCTCAAAACCACAGCGATAACCAACCACTCAAACCAGAGCACTTTTGATAGCAGAAGGATTTGTGTTATGGTGTGCATCTAAAATGTCTCCCAAAGGCCACGTGCTGGCCAGCCATGTCCAACCTGTGACAAGCCTTCCCCCTCACATTTTAAAAATGTTATAATAAAAAAATATGAAAGGTAAAGAATGTTTGCATTAATATTATATATTATATAGATTTTGTATAGATATATAGATATACATTATTATATACATATACATTATATGTACTAACTGTATACATTCTCTCTTTCTCTGTCTATATATATATATATATATCCCAAATGATTCCCCTTCACACACAAAAAACAAAGGGCAAGCAGGACAAGCCTGTAATTCCAGCACTTGCACTTGAGAGGCTGAGGCAGGAGGATTGCAAACTGGAGGCTAGCCAGGACTACATAGGAAAACCTTGTCTTGGGGAAAGAGTGTCAAAAAGGCAGGCCACTGATTGGACACATCTAAGTCTGGCTTGGTTGCCAGCTGATAATAATCCACTGATGACTTCACATGATGGCATCTATTGGGAGGTAATGGAAACCTAGGAGATGAACCTAGTGGAAGGAAGTGGGTAATGGGGTATACCTCTGGGGTTATATCTTGTCCAGGGCCCCTTCCTCCTTGACAGTCTCTCTGCTTCCCAGCTACCACCATGAGATGAGCAGCTTTGCCGCCAGGATGCCCTTCCTCACCACAGGCCTACAAGCAATAACAAGCCAACTGTGGACTGAAACCTCTGAAACCAGGAGCCAAAGAAACCTTTCTTCTTTATTTTTTTAGTACCAGGAATCAAACTCAGGACCTTGTGCACGCCAGGCAGGCACTGTGCTGCTGAGCCACATCCTCGGCCCCAAATTTTTTGGGGCGGGAGGGTACTGGGAATCAAACTCACGACCTTGCATTTGCTAGGCAGGTGTTTATACTACTGAGCTATATCCCTGACCCAACCTTTTTTAAAATTGATTTTCTCAGGAATTTTCTTTCAGCAATAAAGATGACTAATCACAGTTATTATTAGTAATTTCTCTGAAAACAGGTCACCAGGGGGAATTAGACTTAACTGACAACTTAGTGAAATGAGGAAGTTTAAATGAATCTTTAAAAATTCTAATTTTTAGCAAGTTTCAAGCCCAACCTGGGCAATCTGATGACTTAGAACTTGTCTCAAAAAAAATTTTTTTTTTAAAGGGGGATATAGTTCAGTGCAAAGGCCTTGAGTTCAATCCCCAGTGCAGTACTGAAAAAAAAAATTAGGATATTTTTTGTTGTTGTTATTGTTGTTGTCATTATTGCTTTGAGACAGGGTCTCACTATATACTTCACACTTGTCCTGAACTCACTATGTAGCCCAGGATGGCCTCAAAGTTGAGGCAATTCTCCTGCCTCAGCCTCCCAAATGTTGGGATTACAAGCATGCACCACCATGCCCCACAAGATTAGAATTTTCTTGGGGTTTTTTTTGTTTGTTTGTTTTGTTTTTTGTACTAGGGATCAACCTCACGCCTGCCAGGCAGGTGCTTACACCACTGAGCTAAATACCTGGCCCTATTTTTGAGACAGGGTTTCACTATGCAGTTCAGGCTAGCCTTGAACTCACTTTGTAGCCCAGGCTGGTCTTGGACTCACAATGATCCTCCTGCCTCAGCCTCCTGAGTGCTGGGATTAAAGGCATGTGCTACCACACCTGGCTAAGATTAGAATTTTTAAAACTCAGTTATTTGTCTAGTTTTCTTATGCTGAGAGTAACAACTGCCACTCCCAGTCCTAGCACCAAGGAAGTTTCAACAGAACCAGACTTTCAACATTTTTCTGGGCTCACTAGGTCGGTCAAAGCCTGACTGAATCTACATATCAGCATATTTCCTGGGATTTTTTTTTTTTACCCCTCCTATAAATTGAAGTATTTCTGTGCATTTGAGGGTCTGGGGAATTGGCCTCCTTTTTTGGCTGAATTCTGAATAAACTAAATTTTCCAATTTTATGGAATGTTTTTTTTTTTTTTTTTTTTTTTGTACTTTGGCTATCAGGCAGCCGAGGGAATGAATCAGATAGTTGGGCCCAGATTCAGATCCCCCCCCCGCCCCGCCCCGGCCTAAGCTATATTTGTTACAATGAGTTTACCATTAAATAAGGGCTGGGTGTTTCCTGCCTCCTCCCGCCCAGCCCTGCACACCGCTGTCGATGGGCTCTGACCCCCTTTATCTCTCCCTCGGAGCTTCTAGATGACAGTTCCAGCTGGGAAGAAGAAAAGCAGCAGCCCTAGGACCAGAGAAGCTAAGTCTTTCCAGAAATCCCCAGTACATTCTGCTTGTTTAGCACTGACCAAAACAGCCTCCCATAGCAACTCCAGCTGCAAGAGGGCTGAGAAAGCACAGGTTGAGAGCACGGGAGAGGGGCTTGGAAGGGCAGCAGGCACCCCACCTGCAGCGCCTGGCCCAGACTGCAAGCAGAGATGTGCACAGAGCTCTGGGTGCAGACATGCAAACCCCATTCTGTAAGTGGGGGTGGAGGTGACAGACAAGCCTTCTAAGGGTGGCACCCCAGACGCAGAGTTCCCCAACACAAATGGGTGGCAAAGGTGACCTCCTGGGCACAGCCAACCCCGGGAAGTATGGGACACATGCACAGGCTACAAGGCTTGACAGGCAGGAAGGAGCCAGATGCCAACGTTTGGTTCTATCAGCTGCTTTATGATAGTGGGACACCAGAAGTCAGACTCGGATCCTCGGTCCTTCCTAACTAGAACTGCAGAGGATGCCTCTGACCTGGCGGGTCTGACAGATCTGGCTGTAGCTAGGAGTTCTCAAAACACAGGTGCTAGCCATAGCCACAGGCAGGAGTCCCACCAGACCACATGATCAGAATAAACCTGGCCAGTGAGGGAGCTGCCCAAGAGGGTGGACCCTGGACCACTGCTAACCCATTCTTACGGTGAGGCTGGGAATGAAGGCGGACCAGTTTGACCAGAGAGGTGCAAACAAAAACTGGAAAACCAGCAAGAGTGTCCAAGTGCTCTCTGGCTGGAGCTTCGCTGCCTTGGTCTTTTGGGCAGTCCCGAAGCCACCCTGACGGGGACCCCTGTCCTTGCTGGGAAGCAGGGAAGAACTCGGAGAAAGATAGGTCACAGGGGAGGTCACAGGGGCTGCTCACCTGTCCCTCAGGGTTTCCCTAGAAACTCAACCCCTCTTCCAACCCCCACCTTGATTTTCTTCCCTCAGAAAGCACCACTTCCTGGCTCCCTAACCCCAGGGTGCCGACAGGAAGCCTCTGGGAAGGAGGAAGGAAGGAAAATAGCGCTGGGGTTTTTGGTCTCTGGGCCGGATAGGGACTGACTGTCAGCCACCAGCTAGCAGCACCCTGGGTTTTACAGGACAAAGTATCGCTGGTCTTGAGTCAGGGGGTGACCTCTGGGGTTCCAGCTGGCACTGGTGTTTGTAGCTAGAGAGGCACACGGACACGTGTAACACCCCACAGATGTGCACCGCGGCGGGGTCAGTTGTGTTTGCCCCCAGCAGCCTCCCCATCGTTTTGCTTACTTACTTATTTAGGTGCTGAGGGCTGAACCCAAGGCTTCTCAGAGGCTAAGCATGCACTCTGCTACTGAGCTCCACCCGGAGCCCCATCCTACCGCGGCTGCGCTGGCACCCGGGCCAGAGAGGTGCAATCCCAGACCTTCAGGGTTCTCAGGAGAAGTGAACAGACAAAGATAAAGATGCTGTAGGGGTGGGGACAGGGTGGTGACAGCCCTAGGGCCAGTGGAGGACCCTAACCCAGAAGCACGCAGGGTGTGGGGTAGGAAGAGGAGTTAGGCAAAGTGCTGGTCTTGAAAAGCTCAGTCACTGCAGTTGATCAGTTCAAAGAAAGACTATTTTATCCGCAGCAATCGATGCAGAAGGAAGGGATGGGGTGGGGTTTCAGGGATAAAGCAAATGAGTGTCCAGACCTCCTCCTCCTCCCCCACTCACAGTGCTCCCGGTGGTGGATGGAGAGGCCAGGCTATCTCACGATAAAGAGTGGACGGGGACGGGCAGGGAGTAGGTGAGGTCATGAGCATTGTGTAACTAACTAGAGCCATGTAAGAGTCATGAGGGTTTGCAGTGGCTTTCCTGAATTCCCAGCACCCAGACCCTGTAATCCCAGTGGCCACTCCCTCATTTCCTCACTCAATGACCTGAGCCAGTGAGCACATTCTTCTAGATGTTCCAGACACAGTAACGATACAACAAAAACTCCCAGCTGTGGGAGGCTTCCATTCTAATGGGAGAGACAGACAGACCAGAAACAACCAAACAAGGAAGGGCTAAACAGGAACCCAAAAGGCAGGGAGAGGGAGGTGCCTCTGTTCCCGTGTGATAGGCTGGTGGGCAGGCAGAGGCCCGAAGGCATGGTGGGGAAATTGAATTCCAGCTGGAGAGGGCAGCATCTGAAAAGGTCCTGAGACATCAGTCAAGGCTGCCAGTGCGGCTGGCATAGCTGAGCAAAGCAGGCAATTCATCACGAATGAGGAGACCCAGGAGGAGCACCAGCTTTCCAGTTAGCCATGGCTAGGAATCTACGCTAGGTTTATTCTCCCTGAGCCTCAGTTTTCTTGTCTGTAAAATGGGAGATGTTGTTCTACATACTTTCTCTAAATAAATGCCAGTCATTATTGCAGTGGTCATGAAGACAATGTGTACATGTTCTGTACTTACTATTATCACTTTCCCAAAGAGGTTTTCCAACAAGATGAATGTTAGATTTGTTGTTGTTGTTTTACAATATCATAAATTACACTGCTAGTCACATGTGCTGTTTGGAGTACATGGTCATGAACACCTAGCAGTCAAATTACATTCCCCACCCGCTAAGCTCCCCCTTGGGGAAGCGGGACTCACAGCCCTTACTCTAGAGCCAGCTCCCTTCCGGGTCCCCAAAGCAAGGCCCGGAGGAGTAAAGAGCCTGGGTCCAAGCAAAGACTTTCTCAGCCAGAATGAGGATCTTCAGACAGAAGCAGGAAGTTTCTCTTTGAATCAACAGTTCCTTCCACTTTCTCTGGGCACTGGTAAATAAACTCAAGGAGCTAAACATCATTTTTTCAGAACTGAGAATTGAACACAGGGCCTCACATATGCTAGGCAAGCACTTTACCACTAAGCTAAGCTCCCAGCCTGATATCCCAACCTTTTTAAAAATTGTTATTTCTTTGACATCCCCCCCCTTTTTTTTTTTGGTACTGGGGATCGAACTTACAACCTCACACCTGCCGGGCAGGCACTTACACCACTGAGCTAAATCCCCAGCCCTATTTTGTGAGAAGGGTCTCACTATACAGTCCAGGCTGGTCTTGAACTCACTTTGTAGCCCAGGCTGGTCTGGAACTCACAACAATCTTCCTGCCTCAGCCTCCCGAGTGCACAGGCATGCGCCACCAAGCCCATTTTGACATCTCCTTTTTAATCTTAGGTTTTGAACATGAACAGGGAGGTCCTCAGGCCTGGCCAGGGGCTGGGTCCCTGGACTGTGAGCAGGCTAAAGGGGATCCTATCTTTGCCCTGTCCCTGCCCATGCCACCCTAGCCTGCAGGTGGAGGGTTTCCCCTGCTGCCATCTCACGGTGCGGCTTCTTCGCGTGCAGCCCCACAGGGCTCCTCTCCGCAGGACCTAGGCAGGCGTCCCTGCCCTTCTTGGCCCGTGTTCCTGGCTCTCCTCGTAACCCAGTGCATCCTGCTGGCTGGGCCGTGGGTTTAGGATGGTTTGAGAGATGGGCACAGACTTTGTCCCGGAGCAGCTTATCACAGCAGGGGAAAAAGTAGCAGTGACAAGAGTGAATGGAGCGCTGTATTGAAGAAAGAAAAGACTCAGAGGTCAAAGGTGAAACACAGAGGAACAGTTTACAGCCAGGCAGGGGCGGGCAACCCAGCACAGTCTCCACTCTGTGTGAGGCTGGAGAGAAGGAAAAGGCCACTGGCTGTCTCTGCTCTCAAAGAAGACAGAGTCTGACTGTTACTGATGGCTGGCGGCCCGGACTGGCTGGAGGGATGGGCGCTGGGCGTCCAGCTGGCTCTGCTGCTGCTGCGAGCCCAGGATGATGGCGCTGGTCAGGCCCACGTAGGAATCAGCATTCACTGACCTTAAATGCCCAGGTGCCAGCCAACCTCCTGCGACAGCCTCCCGAGTGCTGAAACTACAGGCAAGGGCCCCTGCATCCTGCCGCTTAGTGCTTAAATGACTGGTGTGCTGCTGCTAAGCTTTTTCTTTTAGAGTCGCACTAAGTTGACCATGCTGGACTCTATCTTGGATCCTCCTGCCTCAGTCTCCCAGAGTGCTGCATTACAGGTGTGCACCACCACACCCAGCTTGCTAAACCCCTTCCACACACATATTACTCACTTAACCCTCACGCCAATTTTAGAAGATCTTTTCTCTGTCTTCATTTTATAGATAAAGAAATTGAGGCATTTATTTCCAGAGAGGTGAAGAAATCCTACCAAGGTTCAGAGCAGGTCTCATCATGAGTTCAAACTTGTAGCCAGCACATTCTGTCTATATTGTGTTATGTTTTCTCCAAACAGCAATGGGGAGGAGCGAGATGGACCTGGCTGCAGGCCCTTTCACCAATTCCTATCTCTTTTCTTTTTTCTTTTTTTTTTTTTTCTTCTCTTTTTTTTTTTTTTTTATAGCACCAGGGATCGAACTCACAGCTTCACACCTGCCAGACAGGCGCTTAAGCCACTGAGCCAAACTCCCGGCCCTAGTTTTTCGAGTCAGGGTCGCACCATGTAACTCAGGCCAGCCTTGTGCTCGCATTGTAGCCCAAGCAGGCCTTGAACTCACAACGCTCCGCCTACCTCAGCCTCCCGAGTGCTGGGATTAAAGGCATGTGCCACCACGCCCGGCTTTTTTTTTTTTTTTTTTTTTAAACAGGGCCTTGCTATGCATTTCAGGCTGGCTTTGAACTTACTCTGCAGCCCAGGCTCGCCTCAAACTCACAGTAATCTTCCTGCCTCAGCCTCCCAAGTGCTGGGATCACAAGCATACACCACCATGCCCAGCTCCAATTCCCATTTCTTTGAACTCCATCTTCACTTAAACCAGTTCTCCAATTTTTACCTAAGAAAAACAATGCTTACCATAATTAAATATTTCTCAGAAGTTTCTGTATTTACCATTTTCCGATGAAACGAGAAGAGGGAGCCAAGTGTGGTGGTGCACGTCTATAATCCCAGCGCTCTGGAGGCTGAGGCAGAAGGTTCACTATGAATTTGAGGCCAGGCTGGACTACATAATAAGCTCAAGGCCAGCCTGAAAAAAAAAAAAAAAAAAAAAAAAAAAAAAAAAAAAAAAAAAAAAAAAAAAAAAAGAAAGAAAGGAAGGAAGGAAGAAAGAAAAAAAGAAAAAAAGAAAGAAGAAAAGGGAGAGAATTCTGCAAACACCACTGTGAGAGGAACTGTGCTGAGGCAAATATTTTTCAAAATACTGGGTCACTAGGTAAAGTTCAGGAATCCTTCGTTATAAAGAAAGAAGTTTTTTTTCCTGATATACATTTATATTGAAATACTCAAAACTAGCTAAACTACTGATTTTGCAAGTATTTAAATTTTTAAAATCCACATCAGATGTATATTTTTCCACTCACATTAGTACCTTCCATTTTTTTTATTTTAAAGATAGTAAAATCCAACAAAACATAACAGAATGAAGTCAATCAAAACAAAGCAGTAGAACTAGTACAGAACTTCTAAGAAAGATACTATGAAAACAATAGTTACTATAGTATATCTTGTTATTTTCAGAATAGTTGACCTTTCTAACAGGTATAGTAAAATCAAACCAAAAAAAAAAAAAAAAAAAAGAAGAAGAAGCACAATAAAACCAATAGAAACAGAATATAAAATAAGGCCAAAGCTGGGCATGGTGGCTCACGCCTTCAATCCCAGCACTCCAGAGGCTGAGGTAGGAGGAGTATTGTGAGTTTGAGGCCCGCTTGGGCTACAACGCGAGCACAAGGCTGGCCTGAGCTACACAGTGCGACCCTGCCTCAAAAAACTAGGCCTGGGAGTTTGGCTCAGTGGCTTAAGCGCCTGTCTGGTAGGTGTGAGGCTGTGAGTTTGATCCCCAGTGCCGCAAAAAATAAAATAAAATAAA
This sequence comes from Dasyprocta punctata, assembly GCA_004363535.1. NCBI lineage: Eukaryota > Metazoa > Chordata > Mammalia > Rodentia > Dasyproctidae > Dasyprocta > Dasyprocta punctata. The sequence continues at coordinate 23,688 of RJWM01018452.1, read as the reverse complement.
ATAAAATAAGGCCAAAAAATTAATCAGAATAAAGCAAAACAATGAGAACAATATTGGGCCTCGAAGACAAGACAGAAGAGAATCCTCCATTTTTGCTACAGTGCGTACTGTCATCTTCCAAAGAGATGCTCAGGCTGCCAGCCCCAGGCCTGCAAAATGAACAAAACAATACTAGCATTTAGTTATTTTATGTACCTTAGTTGCTATCAATGTAGCCAGACCTCCAAACAAGTAGGTTGCTTTATGGGGGGGTTGGGGGGGAAAGCTTTGTCCTTAATTCTTAGCCCGCACGCTGGTAGGCATGGGGCAGGGCATGTTTCTCTTCCTGGGATCCACGCTGGTCGCACAGGCCGCCGGAAGGCTGTCTTACTTGTGTCCTGGTTGGAGGCACTCAGGCCTGGCTGGGCGGGCTCCCAAGAAGCCCATTTCTTTCTCCTCCTGGGGTCCACGCTGGTCACGCAGGCCCCGGGAGGGCTGTCTTCAGAAAGAGGTGTTTTTGAGGCAGGGTCTCTCTATGTTGTCCAGGCTGGTTTTGAACTCACCATGTAGCCCAGACTGACCTCAAACTCATGGCAATCCTCCTGCCTCAGCCTCCGAAGTGCTGGAACTATACGCATGTGCCACCATGGCCAGCTTTTCTCTCTCTTTTTTTTTTAAAGAAAAAGTTTTGATGATATGGAATTTGCGATGCAAGGTTATTTGTTCACATTTACGCAGCATACAAAGCCATCTCTCAGCTGGGCATGGTGGCATACACCTGTAATCCCAACACTCTGAGAGGCTGAGGCAGGAAGATCACAAGTATGAGTGCAACCTGGACAATTTAGTACTTTTAGCAAAACCCTGTCTCAAAAACAAGCCAACAAAACTGGGTTGAAGATGTAGCTCAGTTTAAAGGCCCTGGGTTCAATCCCCAATATGGCAGAAAACAAAACAACAACAAAAATAAAACTACCTTTCAATATTACCATCTGCCAGGCAATTTACTTTTGCTCACTAGGCATTACATGGTGAAGAAATGGTTTATATTTTACAGAGGCTAAAAGCACACAGAGAATCTCTGTTTTAATCTTTCGAGAAAAATATCTGCTTTTCTGCTTGGTCCAATCTTTAAAATCAGGTAAGTAATGCAGAAAATAGCCACTACCAAAGAACTTCACTAACACAGATGAAAGTTGACCTCAAAACTTTTGGGGACTTCTGACCTCTGCTGGACATATATGGGATTGCATGATCTGTATGTCCTTCAAAGCAATCACCAAAAAATTTTAGAACTGAAATTTGTAGAATGTTTTACCTAAATCCCTCTTTTTAGAAAGATGGTAGTGAAGCCTAATGTTTTTATTTGACTTATCCAAGGTCATTCAATTAGTTACATAATCAGAACCGGTAACTAGAAATTTATAAGGCATTATTGCCTTGTAAAATACAGATATGCAAATGTCAATTACCTCTGTTGGGATGAATATAGTCTTTGGGTTTTATGTATAGAATCATCCTTTTTGAGACAGGATCTAGCTATGTATCCAGGCTGACCTTGAACATGTGGCGATCCTCCTGCCTCAGCCTTCCCAGTGCAGGAATTACGGGCATGTGGCACCAAGCCTGACAGCATTATTAGAAATATTACCAGCTAACATAGACAAAGTGATAACAGAGTAAAAACTAGAATTTTTTTCAGCCTTGTCATAGTTGTCTTCATAATTCACATCTGCTGCTGCCACAATTATCTGTAGTAATTGATGACGTATGTAGAGAAACAGAGATGCGATTCAGAGAATTCATTGCTGCAAAAGCTCCATTATTATTATTACCTTGAGACAGGGTCTCACTATGTAGTTCAGGCTGGCCTCAGACTTGCAGCAGTCCTCCTGCCTCAGCTCCCAACCGTGTGCCAGTACCCTTGGCAAAAAAAGCTCTTTTTCATCTGCAAGTTCCTCTTTCTGATTATGCTTTGTTAAAGTTAGTTCACCATCCTGGAGGAAACCTTGATGAGCCACAGGATCAGGGTTAAGAGAATCATCCACTCAACAGTGAACTGTGCTGGTATCCAGACAAAGGCACCGGACCCACGGGAGGTAGCCCAAGGCCTCAGCTGCTTCTTTGGTCAGGAGTCCCAGGTCTTCTACTAGGGGCTGTATTTAGAGGGGGAACCTGGCTGAACAATCCGTATGTACTCCAACTGGCCCACATTTTATTTTATTTTATCAAATCCATTTTATTTCAAGAAGAAAAAAGAAAAAAAGGAAAAAAATTTCTAAACACATCAATCAGAGGGCAACAATGGTACATACACTGCACATTGTCATCCCCAAATCATTCACCAGAGCACAAGACATCTGCATTCAACTGTCTGAACAATACCAGCACAGATCTTTCTCTTCAGTGAGCTCAGAGAAATCAGTAGCATAACTATCTTAATTATCTTTTTTATATACATTTATATACATATACATGTATATGTATACGTTGTTTCTTTCAGTTTCTCACTTATGAGTATGGTCTCAAGTTGCATTCATTTACCTATAAAAGTCTCTAGTTTATCCTTCTTTATGGCTGAGTAGTACCCCATTGTATAAAAATACCACACTTTTTCATCCATTTCTCAGTCGATGGTCATTTAGGTTGTTTCCAAGATCTGGCTATTACAAAGCATGCTGCTATAAACATGGGTGCCCATATATCACTGTGGTATGTTTTTAATTCTTTTGGGAAGATACCCAGAAGAGGAATGGCTGGGTCGAATGAGACCTCTAGTCCTAGTTTCTTGAGGAATCTCCAAACTGATTTCTACAGTGACTGTACCAGTCTGCATTCCCACCAACAGTGGAGAAGGGTTCTTTTTCCCCCACAGCCCCTCCAGCATGTGTTATTGCTTGATTTCTTGATAATAGCCATTCTTTCCAGGGTAAGGTAGAATCTCAGAGTTGTTTTAATTTGCATCTCTCAAATGACCAGTGATGCTGAACATCTTTTCACATATTTATTTGCTATTTGTATTTCTTCATCTGAGAAATATGTATTCATCTCAGATGCCCATTTCAGATTGGGTCTTTAAATCTGGGAGGACTGATTTTTTTTTAGTTCTTTATATGTCCTCGGTAGTAATCCTTTGTCTGAGGTACAGCTGGCAATCATTTTCTTCCACATTGTGGGTTGTCTTCTCACTCTGTTGGTGGTTTCTCTTGCTGTGCAAAAGCTTTTTTTTTTTTTTTTTTTTTTTGTGGCACTGGGGATTGAACTCACAACCTTGCACCTGCCAGGCAGGCGCTTAAGCCGCTGAGCCAAACTCCCAGCCCTGGTTTTTTGAGGCAGGGTCGCACTATGTAGCTCAGGCCGGCCTTGCGCTCACGTTGTAGCCCAAGCCGGCCTCGAACTCACAATGCTCCGCCTACCTCAGCCTCCTGAGTGCTGGGATTAAAGGCGTGTGCCACCATGCCCGGTTTTATCACAGTAGCTTTATAGAATAATTTCAAGTCAGGATTGTGATGCCCCCTTTCTTTGTTGACCAGAGTTGCCCTTGCAATTCTAGGTCTCTTCTGGTTCCAGATGAATTTTAGGATACTTTTCTTTAATTCTGTGAGATATGCTATTGGAATTTTGACTGGGATTGCATTGAATCTGTATAATAATTTTGGAAGTACTGGCCTGCATTTTAAAATACCCAGATGTATCCCATTGTGCAGATGAGTAGACTATCCCATTTGAAAGCACATAAGTTTTGGAGCCATGCAGTTAGCAGTTACTGTCTGAGCTTAGGTAAATGACTTAAACTCTCTGAGCCTCAGTGTCCTCAGCAATAAAATAAGAACCATAAATATCTTCCTAGGGTGTCTGAGAATACGCAAAAGTGTGTGTGTAGATACCTAGCACTGACCTGGCACGACACACTAAGAAGAGGGAAGTACTTACTTTCTCACACGATATCAAATGTAGCAGATCCTCCCTGCACCTTCACACTGGGAATGGAACTCAGACTCTGCCACTGAGCTTCACCATCAGCCCCAAAATGCACCAGTTTTTTTTTTTTTTTATTCTTTGATACTTGGAATTGAACCAAGGGATTTGCACTGAGTTACATCCCAATGTTTTTTTTTTTTTTTTAAGACAGAGTCTTGCTAAGCAGCTGAGTTGCCAAGACCATCCTCAAACTTGTGATCCTCTTTGCCTCAGCCTCCCAGAGTGCTGGTATTACAGATGTGCACTACTATACCCAGATAACACCAAATCTTAATAATAAAACTATACTACTTTTGCTTTACTCATGAAAGGTTTGATTTACATATTTATCATGGAGAAATACTCAATTCTACATTTCAAAAACCATATCATATAAACTGAAATGGACAGACTAACACAGTACTTTTTTTTTTTTGCGGCACCGAGGATTGAACTCACAACCTTGCACCTGTCAGACAGGTGCTTAAGTCACTGAGCCAAACTCCCAGCCCTGGTTTTTTTGAGGCAGGGTCACACTGTGTAACTCAGGCCGGCCTTGCGCTCGCGTTGTAGCCCACGCTAGTCCCGAACTCACAACGCTCCACCTACCTCAGCCTCTGGAGTGCTGGGATTAAAGGCGTGTGCCACCACGCCCGGCTTAACACAGTACTTTCAACAATAGCAAATCATCTCTACTCCAAAAAAATTGTGTGTGGGGGTATCAGGAATTGAACTCAGGACCTCACACTTGCCAGCCAGGCACTGTGCCACTAAGTTAAATCCCCAGCTCTGCCAAAAAATATTTTTTTGAGATACGGTCTTACTACGCAGTCCAGGATGACCTTGACATTATATAGCCCAGGCTGGTTCAAACTCACAACGCTCCTCCTGCAATTCAGTTGCCTAAGTGCTAGGACTATAGGTGTGCACCACCATGCCTGACCAAAATCTTTTTTATCCGAAGTTTTTTGTTTTGTTTTGTTGTGACTTCTCCAGAATAAAAAGTGTTCATAAAACTTGCCAACTACTAGGTGTGTTGACACGTGCCTGTAATCTGAGCATTCTGAAAGGGTGAAGAAGAAGGATCACAAATTCAGTCCCACGCTGGGCGACTTAGCTTAGCAAAATCCGACTCAAAATAGAAAAGAACATTTTAAAAGGGCTGGGGATGTAGCTCAGTATGAAGGCCCAGAGTTTAATCCCCAACTCAAAACGAAACAAATCAGGATGGCAACTACTGGTCGTGTGTCTGTATTTAAACTTTTCACAGACTGTTGCTAAGCACATTTCCTTCAAGAAGAAATGAATCTTTGTCAGTGAGAAACTGTGGTTATGATGCCTGTTACGGCTTGTATCTAGATGTCCTTCCAATGTCTCATGTGCCCATAGGTGGGGCATTGGGGATGTGACTGGATCGTGGGCGGGGGGTGGTACTGGGTTAACCCACTGATGAGTTTATAGCTGGGTGTGATGTTGGGAGGTGAAACCTGGTGGAAAAAGGTGGAGCACTTTGGGCATGGCCTGGAAGTGTATACATCCCTCCTCCTCCCTTGATCTCTCCCCACTTCCTGTTCGCCTTGCTATCAACTCTTTCTCCTCTGCTGTGCCACACTACTATGCTGCCTTCCATTGGGGCCAAATGATGGACTGAAACTTCTACAGACTGTGAGTCGAAATAAACCTCTCCTCCTTTAATTTGTGGGTATTTTATCCCAGCAACAAGAAAATGCAAAGACAATGTCTCTCTGCACTGAGGAAGTCAACCCAGGCTATGTTTAGTTGCAATGAAAGAGGGGAAGGGTACCCTGTGCCCTTATGGTACTAGAGACTGTCTGGTCTGGTCGCTCCATGGAACCCTGCCAGAGTTACAGCAGGATGGTTTACCACTGAAAAAGAGCTAAGAGCATAGGCTTTGAAGTCTTGAACCCTTACCCAGAGTAATACTGTTAAGGAGTTACTGGGGTGTCCATCCAGGTGTTCCTTTTAGGTTCTTGTTGTCAAGTTCAAGGAATTAAACTAGTTAAAAATGTAGAGATTTTGCATTTATTAAAGGTAAAAAGAAGGAGAAGCTGGGCGTGGTGGTGCACACCTTTAATCCCAGCACTCGGGAGGCTGAGGTAGGAGGAGCGATGTGAGTTCGAAGCCGGCTTGGGCTACAACATGAGCGCAAGACCGGCCTGAGCTACATAATTCGATCCTG
>RJWM01018452.1:0-17449 GCA_004363535.1 Dasyprocta punctata | reverse complement strand
TACTGGGGCTGGGGGTTTGGCTCAGCAGCTTAAGCACCTGCCTGGTAGGCATGAGGTTATGAGTTCGATCCCTGGTGCCACAAAAAAAAAAAAAAAAAGAAAAGAAAAGAAAAGATGTGTTCTGCAAAGTGAGTGTGGGTCACTTAAAGTAGGAAAAGAAGTACACCCCACAAAGTCCAGAGAAGGCCTGGGAAAAGGCTCACCTCAGCCAGGAGGTTAATGCCTGCCATCTTTTGTATCCCCGTTCTGATGGCAGATCTAGGTCGTCTGTTATGGTTTGTGTCTCGTGCAATCATGAGGGCCAGACTTTTCAGAGGTGACTGACTCTAGAGTTTGTGGTTGACTCATGGTCCAATGCTGCAATTAAGTGTGTCATCTGCCCGAGGGTGGGTAGCCTGCAGACAATGTAAGGGACAGAAAGAGGCATGTCCCTCCTCCTTGCTCCTTGCTTTTGCTGTCTTCCACCACCACGAACTGTTGCCCTCTGCCATGTGCCAACCTGCCTTGGAGCCAGCTAATTACGGACTGAAACCTCTACAAACTGTGAGCTAAATAAACCTTCCCTCTTTCAACTTTGGGTGTTGGGAATTTGTCTCAGCAATGAGAGAAAAGTAACTGAGAGACCATCCCATCAGAAACCTGCTTGATCTCATGCCAGGAGGAGGGAACATGGCGTTCTTGGGTGCAGGACTCAGAAGCTGTGCATGTGTCCTGAAGCTCCAGGATGGACAAGTCTCTGGGATGGACAGGTCATGCCCAATTGCTCAGTTGTTTTGCTAGGCCCTAAGTGACTGTCTCAATACTACACTGAACAGTTTTATGCTGTGTCACTGAGTTGTTCAGGTTGCCTTCAATTTGTGACCTCACCACCACCACAGCCTCTGAGAGTGCTGAGGTTATAGGCGTGAACCACTCCCTGTGTCTTTTCTTCCATCTTTAAGGACCACAGATGCTCCAAGCACCAGATGCCCCACAGGGTCTCCAGGAGATTTTTGTTTTGGCTGCATCAGGCTTTGGTTGTGGGTCCATGTGTGGTTTGTTTTGTTGTGACTCTGCCCCTCGGCCTCACTGGATAATTCCACTACTCTACCACTGTTCCAAATCTGTTCCCAATTTGGGACCTCTTCATATCTAGACAGAAAGTGTGCAGTTAGCTGAAGGGACACTGCACATGCATGAGCCCACCTTTTTTTCCCCTCTACAAATGCAGACCCTTCTTGGATTAGTTGGTGTGCTGACCCCGCCCCCGTATGCTGTTGCATAAGCCTCAATACAGCCTCTTTCAGACAGCACATTGCTGCCTATTCATGATTCAGATCTTGAGAGGAACAGGCTGAGCTGGCACACTAAGAGGCGGTGACACTGAAGGCCATTGGTGCCAACAGTGGCAGCTGCAGGGGGTTGGTAACACCAAGGGCAGCTGGGGGCCAGAGAGTGGCAGGGAGCAGAGGAGCACTGGCAGGAGCTGAGGAGCTGCTAGATGCAGCTGCTGGAAGAATTCCAGAGGACTGCAGCAGCCGCTGGCTCTGCCTGCCGGGAGAGCAGCCGGGAGGGCCCCGCACACCAAGAGAGCAGAGCTGTTGGCATCTGAAGCTCAGAGCTGTTGACATTAAAAGATGCACTTTGCCTATTCATGCTTTCTATCTGAATTGAGCAAAAGTGCCCTCGGTCAATTGGTAACATGAATACATTGAAAAGAGACTTATTTTAAGGAACTGGTTCATACACTTGTGAAAGATGGTAAAATCTAACATGGCTAGGGTCTTTCCTGCATGCTGGTAACCCAAAAAAGATCCAGTTTATTTTCTTGTGTGGTTCACTCCTGCCAGACAGGTGCTTAAGCCACTGAGCCAAATTCCCAGCCCTAGTTTTTTGAGGCAGGGTTGCACTATGTAGCTCAGGCCGGCCTCAAACTCACAACGCTCCACCTACATCAGCCTCCGGAGTGCTGGGATTAAAGGCCTTCGCCACCACACCCGGCTGTTGTTTGTTTATTTTTGAGAGAGGGTCTTGCTGTGTTCCTCAGACAGGCCTCAAATTCTTTGACTCAAGCGGTCTTCCTGCCTCAGTCTTAAAAGTAGATGGGAATTTTGACACATGTCACTATGCCCAGCCCAAGAGCTACAATTTGAACCTGAAGTCAGTCTGTGCACAAGACTCCTTCTGCTTCTGAAGAGTAGTCTGTTTGGGTAAAGTCTGCAAATGATTGGTTGAAGATCATCCACCATTTGGAGGGTGATGTCCTTTACTCAGAGTCTCCTGAGTCCGGTGTATCCTACGCATACCTTCCCGGAAACCTGCTGGGTAATGCTTGCTCAGCTGTCCGGATACCATAGCATATCCAAATTGACACATCAAATTAATCATCACAGATGCATCACAGATAAAAAACTGAGAGGCTTTAGATGACTTTACAGACAATTGTAGCCACAGTGTGAAGCTGAGTTTTCCTCTATAAGCCTCGTTTTCTTTATTTGTAAAACAGGGATTTCAAGCTAGGTGCATTTTGGGAGAAAATGTAAAGGTGAGTGTAAGTGTCTAACTTCTCTTCCTCTCCCCAATTCTCATGGGGAATTTCCAGCAGAGGTTAAAATGGCAGGGATTGGATGAGATGTAGAAACTGAGCACAGTGCACTTTAGGGGTTCTCTACCCAGCACCCACTTCCTCCTTAGCAGTACCCCAAGTTGTGTTCAAGCTCCCACTTCCTTTCACAGAGCCTGTGTGCTTCAAGATCTGTTCTCATTCCCAGTGCCAAGAGTTGGACAGATTGGCTCACAGCTATTTACACCTCCCTGCCATTGACTAGATTCCTGGATCCAGGAACCCAGGCCTAAGTAAATTAACACATGGCACTTTATACACAAGGGTAGTTCACTAAAGGCTTTGAAACTAGGTGGAGTCAATGAGACATGAAGAGACATTTTCTAGAAGTTTCTGGAGACGTATCCTGTTGCTTAAGAAATAACTGCCAGAGCTAGGCACTGGTGCATTCACCTGTAATTCCAGCAACTCAGGAGGCAGAGGCAAGAGGATCACAAGGTAGAGGCCAGCCAGGGCAACTTGGCATGATCCTGTCACAAAATTTAAATTTTAAAACAATTGGAAGGGGGTCTTTTTTGAAACAGGGTCTTGCTATGCAGTTCAAGCTGAACTTGAACTCGTTATGTAGCCCAGGCTGGCCTCAAACTCATGACTATCCTCCTACCTCAGCCTCCTGAGTGCTGGGATTACACACATGTGCCACAACACCCAGCTAAATTAAAATTTTGGATATAAGCATTTGCATAGAATGCTTGACGCTTTGGGTTCAATGTCTAGAACCATGAAAGAAGAAAGGAGAAGAGAAGAGGAGAGAAGAGAGAGAGAAAGAAGAGCAAGTAAAGAGAGGAGGGAAGGAGAGAGGAAGAAGAAGAAGAAGGAGGGGAAGAATGAGGAGAAGGAGAAAAAAAGGAAGGAAGGGGGAAGGAAGGAAAGAAAGATTCTAGAAGAAGCTTTCAGTCTTCCCCTGGATACTGTCAGGCGTGGCCTACTGCCATCACCAGATGAATCTAAATCAGAGTTAAAGATAACAATACTCAATATACTAACTATTGCTATTTTCCTATTACTTTTTAATGACATTTTGTTTTACTTTTTTCCATTAAAAAAAAAAAATGGAAGAAACCCTATGAACCAGAGCTGGAGCCCTGATTGGTCCTGCTACAGTTTGGATTTTGACTGGCTCCTCGTGTATTAGTCACCTTTCTTATTTCTGAGACACAGCACCCTACACTCTCACTTTAAAGGGTGAGAGTTTTAATTTGGCTCATGGTTCAGGGGATTCTGTCCATCACTGGCTGGCTCCAAGGCAACAACTCCATGGTGGAAGGGTATGACAGAGGAAAGCCGCTCAGCTCATGCCTGCTAGGAAGCAGAAACAGCAGCAGGGAGGGGAGGACAGGGGACAGACCCACCTTTCCCAACCAGGCCTTGCCTGCTAACAGCACCTCTGGCTATGAACTCATCAATGGACGAATCGCTGATGGGTACAGCACCCCATGATGCAATCACCTTCCAAAAGCTCCACCTCTGAACACACAAGATTTCGGGGGGCCATTCTAGATCTAAAGCATGACACCCCGCCAGGGATTGGTCCTCAGGGTGGTACCACTGGAAGACAGTGGAACCTTTGAAACCTGGGGCCTTGTGGGAAATCTTTAGGTCACCGGGTGCACGTCCACAAGGGGCCTGCAGAGCAGGACCTCAGCCCCTTCCTCTAGCTCTCTTCCACTTCCTGGATCATGATGTAATGTCCAAAGCAATAGAGCCACTCAACCATGGACTGGAAGCTACAAAAGTGTGACTCAAACAAACCTCTTCTTTTGTTGGTTCATTGTGTTACGGTGTGTGTTTGTTTTGGTACTACGAATTGAACCCAGCATCCTAGGAAAGTGCTCTAGCACTGAGCTACATCTTCAGCCCCTATCTTAGGTATTGTATCACAGTTCAGGAAGCTGACTACATACCTCCCTAGCAGTGAACTTTCCTAGTGGTGGGATCCAAAATTTCTTTATTTTTTCAGCTCATCTGAGTAGAGTTTCTTTTACTGTAGCAAACAGGATCCTAACAGATACACAATACGGGGTGACATTTAAATGATTCTTGGTGCTGAGGGATCCCTGATAGCACCCTTCTCTCCCATCTCGAGGGGTGCAGGCAGGCCAACAAACAAGCAGGAAACTTGCACCCTAGGGTTTTCTCCGAGTTGAAAATGGCCAGGCCCAAATTCATCCAGCAGGGGGCCTCCTTCCAAATAAACAGCGAGGAAAAGGCGTTGCAACTCCCAAGTACAGGACCTGCCCAGAGAATGCCTTTTCCAGCCTGAAGTGTACACAGCATTCTAGAAAATGTATCATGTGGATGGTATTATTTAGTCTGCTCAGTATCCCGCCCCACTGCTTCCCACAATTGCCTGCAGCCACTCAACGAACATCTGGGGTTAAGATTCCATCTAGATCAGTAAGTCTTTTCTAGAAAAATTTTCCTGGAGTTAGAAGAGAGAAGCTCTCTTACCTCTTGGGTTATGGAGCTGATAGACTATGAACTTAATGTTGCTGGTGTTCTTGTTTCTAACCAAAGGCAAAAAGCCAGCTGTAGCAGGAGAAGATGAAGCCAGAAAAGCCAAGATGAGAACCAGAACTAGCCTGCCTTCCTGGTGAGTGCATGACTGGTGTGGACTCCAGGAAGAGAAAGATGTGCCTCTAGAGAACCCGCCATGTTGGGCAGGGAGGCTCCCACCAGAAGACAACTAGCCCGCCTTCCTGGTGACCAGCGCGGACTCCAGGAAGAGAAAGATATGTGCCACCTGTATGCCTACTGGCCTGCGGGCTAAGAATCAAGGACAGCCTCCACCCCAGCTCCCATAAGCAACCTGCTGGTTCAGAGAACCAGCTAAGTTGATAGCAACTAAAGTACATAAAGCAACTAAATGCTTGTATTGTTTGGTTGATTTTGCAGGCCTGGGGCCGGCAATCTGAGCCTCTCTTGGGAAAATGACAGTATGCAGTGTAGCAAATAAGGGGGATTCTCTTCTGTCTTGTCTTTGAGACCCAATGTTGTTCTCACTGTTCTGCTTTATTCTGATTTTTTTTTTTTGCTTTATTTTATATTCTATTTTTATTGGTTTTGTTGTGTTTTGTTCTTGATTTGATTTTACTATACCTGATGGAATGGTCAACTATTCTGAAAATACCAAGATATACTACAGTAGCTATTGTTTTCGTAGTATCTTTCTTTGAAGTTCTGTACCAATTCTACTGCTTTGTTTTGATTGACTTTTTTCTGTTACGTTTTGTTGAATTTTACTATCTTTAAAATAAAAATAATGAAATTTAAAAAAAAAAGCCAAGAAGAGAGAGAGTTAGTGAGAAGTGGAAAATAGCGCCTGTCTCCCATGCCTCAGAGATCAGAGATTGCTAGAGCTCTCCTACTTTCTGAGATGACTCCTGCCATTTGTCGGCTTCCCCAGGATCTTCCCAACACAACCCGCTTTTTAGACAGCCACTTCCAAGAAATAAGAAATAAAAATACATAAATAAATAAAAAGCTACTTCCAGCTGGATTTCTGCTTCTGGTGTCTAAAGGGTTTCGGAGAACAAAGCTTTTGCTTCCTGAGCCCATCCAGCCAAACTGAAGGGAACATTGGCTGATACAGAGAAAGAAGTCAAAAGATGGGACCATTCTGAGATCCTGAAAGAGCTTCCTGAGGAAGGAAGCTACAAATAGCAAATGAAAAGTCATGTGGAGGCAGAGCTGCTAAAAATTAATTTAGTAGAGACAAGATATTCGCCAAGCTTTCACCTGAGAAATACGAGAAGTACAAAACTCAAAATCATATGGAAAGTCATGGGCACAGTGGCACATGTATGTAATCCCAGCACTCAGGAGGCTGAGGCAGGTGGATCATTGAGTGTTCAAGGCCAACCTGAGCTACAAAGTGAGTTCAAGGCCAGCCTAAACTGCATAGTGAAACCCTGTCTCAAAATTTTTTTTTGAAAAAGTCATATGAGGACTTGGTACTTACTCAGGAGATCTCAACAATCCTTTAAAGAAATTCTTAGGAGTCAGGTAAGTTTCTGGATTCAGCACCTGGACGATATTTAAGAAAGATGATGTGACATTACATACATCCTCCCAGTAAGGTCTCAGTCAGTATTCAGTAATTAAAAACACTAATATAAGTGAGGTATGATGGTGCATACCTATAATCCCAGCATTCTGGGAAGCTGAGGCAGGAAGATTGCAAGTTCAAACTCAGCTTGGACAAGTAAGACCTTGTCTCAAAAAAAAAAAAATTAAAAAGGGTCAGAGAAATAGCTCAGTGAGAGGCCCTTTATCCAATACTCAGTACCATAACAAGTAAACAAATAAGATACTAATATTTCCATAGGAAAACACAGGGAAATAAATAAAGGTAATAGTCTTGCTTCATGTCAGGTCAAGGTTTACTGCTAAATAAGTGCTGCTGACTCAGGGGAAATTTTGGACTTAGGGATTTTAGGACTCTGACATTGTGGCTGAAGGGACCTGTAATGGGAAACCCTGAAGCCTCAAGGGCACAGAAGTGGTAAAAACAGCAGTGATCAAAGAAATATTCAACTGAAAATAATATAATTTAGAAGCTCAGATCATCAGGCACAATTAATTTAAACAAGGTTTAGATGCAGTTTGCTCATATTTTTAAATTGGAGAACTAACGAATTTGTAACATAGAAATTTCTAATACATAATTCATTGCACTGCTTTAATTAATTGACATTAAATTTAGTGCCTCATACCCAGTAAATAAAATTTTCTTCAAACATACATATTATATTTGTAAAAATAGGCTAGGGGAGCCGGGTGTGGTGGCGCACGCCTTTAATCCCAGCACTCAGGAGGCTGAGGTAGGCAGAGCGTTGTGAGTTCGAGGCCAGCTTGGGCTAACAATGCGAGCACAAGGCTGACCTGAGCTGCACAGTGCGACCCTGCCTCAAAAAACTAGGGCCAGGAGTTTGGCTCAGTGGCTTAAGCGCCTGTGTGGCAGGCGCAAAGTTGTGAGTTCAATCCCTGGTGCTGCAAAAAAAAAAAAAAAAAAGGCTAGGGGATAGGGTTATAGCTAAGTGGTACAACACTTGCCTGGCCTGCCCTGGGTTCAATTCCCAGCACTGCAAAAACAAATAAACAAACAAACAAATATTGACCATACAAAAAGGCCTAAAGAAATGCTCACTTAATTCTGAAAAATAATTTGACCAAGACTACTCATCTGAGAGGGAATGGGTTGGGATCCTAATCCAGGACTCCACCTCTTTTTCCCAATAGTTTAATATTCTCCTAGGGGAGGTAAACAGTAATTTACTTCTTGGTACTAATCACAAAGACAATAAGTACTTTAACTTGGTGGCTTGATGCCTAGAACAGTGTAAACATCCAGTCAAAGTTTGGCTAATGAGTGAATGAGAAAGTGAACACATGACCCCAAAAGACTTACCATGAAATTCTGTATTTGATGTGGATTACTCAACAGCACACTTTTCTAGAATGTGCCCAAGACACGGTTGGTGAAGACAGATGTTTCTTTACAAAGAAAGTGAGGTAGCCAAACAGCCATTAGAAGCCATTAGAGGAAGCATTAAGAGAAGGATGTATACATGTGACCAAATTGCTGTAAAACTTCCCCCAGGGTGACAGAGATCAACAGGAGACAAGGTCTAGAGAGCCTTAATGGTCTTCACTTATTCTCCCTCAAAACTTTTAAAGCGTCCCCCATGGTGACCGGTCCCAGAGTAATGCACATTTAATTCAGCTTCTAATGCAAGGAAATCAATAGCATTGCACCGCAGACGGTTTATTACCCATAATCTGAAGTTTAACGCATAAATAAATAAGTAATACACACAAACTATAGCACTTAAGAGTTCAATTCAGGGGCTCATGTTTTCCCACAAATCGAAGTATTTCTTCCATCTTATTAAATATTTCACATGCTAAAATAGTTTAAAGATTTTATTTTTAAATCTAGACTGCAATTGCATGAAAAAAAATTTTTTTTTGGTCTTTCTGAGACAGGATCTTGCTATGTAGTTCAGGCTGGCCTTGAGCTCACTTTGTAGCCCAGGCTGGTTTTGAACTCATAGCAATCCTCCTGCCTCAGCCTCCCAAGTGCTGGGATTACAGGCGAAACAATTTTTTAAAAGTAATAGTGATGACCTTTGTTTTAATGCTTACAATACACAAGTTGTTTTCACATCTCGCTTTAATTTGATCTTCCTCTCCAAATTCTTGTGAATTAGGTCAAACAAGTAAAGCCATTTAACAGGAAAGAAAACCACAAGATGAGAAGAATCCGACTACAAGAGCTGGGAGTCTCTGACTTGGGGTTCCGAAGGTTATCAGTCCCCATGGAACCTTGTTCTATTCAGCTCCGATGAGAGTGGGGAAGTCTCCGCTGTGTGACCCTGAATTGTGTCCACCACTGAAATTCAGACATATCTGGAGTTGGTGAGTTAGGTTCACCAGAACTCTTCATTTTTCATGAGTTTGTTTTGTAGGTTTTTGGAGACCACGGATGTAGACAGTTAAGTTAATCACACCCCTCAACTCATGGCAAAACAACATCAAGGAACTGCTCTTATTTTATTCAATTATATAGTTTCCTTTTATACTCCACCCACACTCTATTTACATAAGGTTCAAAACAAGCAAAGCTACTCCCTAGTGATCTGGGTCAGGGACAGGAGAAGAGTTCTGATACTGTGTAGCTTTTCATCTGGGTCACTTAGAGTTCTGCACTTGGCAAAAATTCACTGTGTTGCACACAGAGAGGATGTAACTTTCTGATGTATGCTACACTTCGTTAAAAAGTTTTACTTTAAAAAAATCCTACTGGAGAGCTGGATGTGCTGGTGCATGCCTAAAGTCCTAGCTACTCCGGAGGCTGAAGCAGGAGAGTCACTTGAGTCCAGGAGTTTGAGGTCAGCCCAGGCAGCTTCGAGAACTGCCCTCATCTCAAACAACAGCAAAAAAATCCTTTTTGAACTTTGAATTTTGGAATGGAATTGTACAAGTTTGCGGATTAATTTAGAGAGATCCCATGTTTCAGAATGAAATCATCTGGGACTAGGAGTAGAGCACAGTGGTAGAGCCCTTGTCTAACATAAATGCAAATCAAAAAAAACAACACGAGGAATTTAGTCATTTTATCTACTAACACATTGCTAAAGCTTTAAGAGAGATATTTGTCATGAGGGACAGTGGTTTGTAAATTTTTTTTTCAGGTGCTTTTTTTCTAGCAATGTGCTTTTTTTTGCGGCACCAGGGATTGAACTCACAACCTTGCGCCTGTCAGACAGGTGCTTAAGTCACTGAGCCAAACTCCTGCCCCTGGTTTTTTGAGGCAGGGTCGCACTGTGTATCTCAGGCCGGCCTTGTGCTCGCGTTGTAGCCCAAGCCGGCCTCAAACTCACAACGCTCCTCCTACCTCAGCCTCCCGAGTGCTGGGATTAAAGGCATGTGCCACCACGCCCGGCTTTTTTTTTTTTAATTAATTTTATTTCAATGAGAAAAAAAGAAAAAAGAAAACTTGAAAACTTGTCAATCAGGGAGCAACAATGGTATATACACTGTGAATTTGTAATGTGTTTACATTTAAGTAATAGGGTAATGCTAGTTTCACAGAATGAATTGGAGAATGCTAACTCCTTTTCAATTTGCTGAATAGTTTATGCAGATTTGCTATTATCTCTTCTTTAAATATGGTAGAATTTGCCCATGACATTACCTGGTTCTCAAGTTGTGTGTGTGTGTGTATGTGTGTGTGTGTGTTTAATTTCAAATTCAATTTCTTTTGTAAAAAATAGGTCTATTCAGATTACTTTTTTTACCATTTGTGTCTTTTAAGAAATTCATCCATTTCATCTGAATTGTCATATTTAATGGCATTAAGTAGTTCATAGAATTCTTTTATCATCCCCATATACCTATGACTCTGTAGATGTGTGAGCTCTCATTCCTAACGTTGCTAATTTGTGTCTTCTCTTCTCTGATTGGTGTGCCTTGCTCAGAGAACCAGCTTTCTCTTTATCTTTTTTTTTTTTTTTTTTTTGTGGCACTGGGGATCGAACTCACAGCCTTGCACCTGCCAGGCAGGCGCTTAAGCCACTGAGCCAAACTCCCAGCCTTAGTTTTTCAAGACAGGGTCGCACTGTGTAGTTTAGGCTGGCCTTGTGCTCATGTTGTAGCCCAAGCCGACCTCGAACTCACAACTCTCTTCCTAGCTCAGCCTCCCGAGTGCTGGGATTAAAGGTCTGCGCCACCATCCCCAGTTCTAGAGAACCAGCTTTTACCTTCACTCCGTTTTTGTTGTTTTTGAGACAGGGTCTCACTGTGTAGTCCAGGCTGATCCTAAGCTCACTATGTAGCCCAGGCTGGTCTCCAACTCATAGCAATCCTCCTGCCTCAGCCTCCCATGTACTGAGATTTCAGGCACGTGCCACGATGACCAGTACACTGATTTTTTTTTTTGTTTCCTAGTTTATTGATTTCCACTTTAATCTTTAGTATTTCATTTTTCATGACTCAGGGTCTTATTTGCTCTTATTTTTCAAGAATCTTAATGTAGAGACTGAGAACACTGATAAGAGACAAACAGGTCAAAAGAATCAACAGAATCCAGAAATAGATCTGTCCATCTATGAACAAGTGATTTTTTGATGTATAGGGGAATTAAACTCAGAACTTTTGCACTGGCATCTATCACAGCCTTCTTTTTAAATTTGTAAATCGTGAGTCAGGTTCTCACTAAATTGCCCAGGCTAGATTCAAACTTGTGATCCTCCTGCCTCAGCTTCCCAGAGTGCGGTTATTATAGCATGTGCCTTCACACCAGGGCAAACAACTAATTTTTAGTAAAAGTAAATAAACAATTGAGTGGTAATGGTCTTTTCAGCAAATGTTATTAGAACAATTGCCAACAAAATGGATTTGGATCCATATTCTACAGCATATACAAAATTAAATAAAATATGTCACAAACCTAAATATAAAACTTAAAACACTAAAATTTTCTAGAAGCAACAGGACAATCTTTGTGAGCTTGTATTAGCTAAAAATTGTTAGCTATGTCAAAAGCACAACACATAAAAGAATTGATAAATAAGACTTCAGCAAAATTAAGAATTTCTATCTTTTGAAAGAACTTGTTTAGAGAATAAAAAGTTCAGAAACTAGAGAAAATATGGTCAAACTATGTATTTAATAAGGGACTTGTGTCCAGAATATATTCAGAACTCACAAAACTCAATTTTAAAAAAACTTAATTTAAAAAAATATACATATCAAGCATGGTGGTGCACACCTGTAATCCCAGCACTTAACCCAAACATAGTGGTGTACATCTGTGATTCCAGCACTTGAGAGACTGAGGCAGGAGGATCACTGCAATTTTGAGGCTGGCCTGGGCTACATAGTGGGTTCAAGACCAGCCTGACCTACATAGCAAGACTTTGTCTCAAAAAAAAAAAAAAAAAATATATATATATATATAATAAAAAGTAAAATAAATTATACACTTTACAATGTGCAGTCAATGGTAGGTCAGTTATACATCTATAAAACTTTAAAATGTCATGTCTTTTAAAAATATTCTTTAAGAGTTTTGCATTTTTCTTTATAAAGGTTTTGTGCATTTTTGTAAGGTTAATTCCAAGATACTGGATATCTTGAGTCATTTTAATTCATATTTTTTCCTTATTTATTGCATCTATATGGTAGTCTCCCCTTACCTGTGAGGCGTACATTCCAAGGCCCCCAACTGGGTATCTGAAATCTAGGGTAGAACTGAATCCTACACAGTACATACTGTTCTTCCTGTGAGTGCATACCTATAATATAAGCTCAACACAGCAAGAGATCAACAATAACTACTACTAAACTAAAACAATTATAACTATGTGACAGTAAAGGATGAAAAGTTGTTTAAAAGCTGTGCATTACTTGTTTCTGGAATTTTCCATTCGATATTTTTGGACCCTGGCTGACTCAGAGTAACTCAAAACTGTGGAAAGCAAAACCACAGATAAGGAGCCCTACTGTACTATCAGTAATATTGCTTATCACCAGCTGCATGATAAGCCACCCCCCAAACTTAGTGAACACTGTAAACACAACCATCTTACTACCTAGGGTTTTGCACTCAGAATTTCAGGCCACGCCCACCAAGAACAGCTCTACAGGTGCCTCTGCAGTGACTCGCAAGGTGTAGACTGGATTCAAGATGGCGTTGTTCATGTCTCAGGTCTTGGCTGGTGGCAAGCGAGGCAGAGACACGCTGCAAAGAGATGGATCTTAAGAAACATGTGCCACTGGAGATGTTTTTAGTATTTCCCACATTAGTGAGGAAGAACGCCCTGTTGATTAGTTTTATGTGTCGACTAAACCAAAAGGCACCCAAATATTTGTGGATACATTACTCTGGGTCTTTTGAGGTTATTTTTCGTGGTGAGATTGATACACAAGTGGTAGACTGAGTCAAGTAGATTGCCCTCCGTAGTGGAGACAGGCTTCTTCCCATTAGTTGAAGGCATGACTAAAACAAAAGGTTGGCCCTCCCCAAGAAAGAGAATTTGGCTTGATGGCCTTCACACTGGGTGTCAGCTCTTCTACAATAGCTCCTGGCCTTTGGGCTCAAACCAGGACATTGGATCTGCGAGTCTGGACTTGCCAGCTTCTATAACCACAAGAGCTGGTACTTTTTGAAAATGCTTTGTTATTCCTTATACTGAATCCATTGATTCTGTGTCTTTGGAGACCTCTGACTCCTGCAAACACTATTCATTTTGTAAATGATCACTTACATAGCAACTGTGATGAACTCTCTTGTTTATAATATAACGCTTACACCTCTAACTTATTTTTCTTGCCTTGTACCAAAGGCAAAGATCTTCAATACTATGACTAAATATAGTTTTGCAAGTAGGCATCCCTTGCAAATTAAAACAATACTGAGATTTCACCTCACCCCGGAAAGAATGGCTAGTATCAAGAAATCAACCAATAACACATGCTGGAGGGGCTGTGGGGAAAAAGAAACCCTTCTCCACTGTTGGTGGGAGTGTAGACTGATGCAACCACTCTGGAAATCAGTGTGGAGATTCCTCAAAAAACTAGGACTAGAGGACCCATTTGACCCAGCTATTCCCCTTCTGGGTATCTTCCCAAAAGAATTAAAAACATCAGACCACAGCAATCTATATGCACTCATGTTTATAGCAGCACATTTTTAATAGCCAGATCTTGGAAATAACCTAAATGCCCATCAATTGAGGAATGGATAAAAAAGGTGTGGCATTTTTATACAATGAAGTACTACTCAGTCATAAAGAAGGATAAACTGGAGACTTTTATAGGTAAATTAATGCAACTTGAGACCATACTCATAAGTGAAATAAATCAAACACACGTGTAAACATTGTATTGTCTCACTAGTGTGAGAAGTTGAAACAACATATGTATGTGTATATGTATATATATGTGTATATAGAAAAAATAGTTAAGATAGTTATACTACTCATTTCTCTGAGTTCATTGAAGAGAAAGATTTGTGCTAGTATTATTTGGACAATTGAATGTAGATGTCTTGTTCTCTGGGTGAATGATTTGGGGATGACAATGTATTCACCATTGTTGCCTCTTGATTGACATGTTTGGAAATTTTGTTTTATTTCCTTTTTTTGTTTCTCTTAGAAATAAAATGGATTTTTAAAAAAAGAAAGTAGGCATCCTCGTCTTTTTTATCCATCTTAAGCAAATAAGTCTGAACTTTGTCAGCTAAATTTAATCTCTTTCAGAAGGTTTTTGGTAGATGTCAAATTAAGGCTATTTCATTCTAAACTTTCCAATAGTTTCTTTCTTTCTCTTTTTCTTTCCTTTTCGAAAACTTATTTTTTAAATACCAATTTAATCCCCTAAATTAATTCAATGATCCATACTAGTAGATGTTAACTCGGTATGAAAAACTACTTCAGGAGCTGGGCATGGTAGTGCATGCCTGTAATCCCAGCTGTCTCCAAAAATGTTTGGGAGGCTGAGGTAGGAGGATTGCAGCAAGTTCAAGGCCAGCCTGAGCTACATAATGAGTTAGAGGCAAGCCTACGCAATTTAATGAGAACCTGTCTCAAAGTAAAAAAAAAATAAAAAAGATCTGGGTTCGATTCCCAGACTAAAAAAAAGTAGTTTCTCATGAGTGAGCAATTCTACATATTCTTACCATATTGGGCTTATTATTCTGATCTTTACCCAGGTATGTTTCACTAGTGCTGACCTTGTTATATCTACTGTTTGTACTATAACCTGGAGTTTGGGTTATAGCTTATTATATTCTTTTTACTTTCCTGGTTTTTGTTTGTTTGTTTGTTTTTGTTTTTTTGTCATTGTGTATTTAGGAAGCAATAAACTCCAGTAATTTATTTCAATGCCTTTATCACAAAATATTGTTTGGCTATGTTCCAGCAGGTCTGCAAAGCAAGTTTTTTGTTTTGGTTTGGTTTGACATTTTTGGAGACAGGGACTCACTGTGTAGTGCAGGTTGGCCTCGAGTTCACTATGTGGCCCAGGCAGGCCTTAAACTCACAGTAATCCTCTTGCATCAGTCTCCTGAGTGCTTAGGATTACGCATGGAAGCAAGCTTCTGTATGGAAAGTCTTCTAAAGGTTTTGAAACTATTTTCAATTCATTCCCACATTTAAAAAGTAACTTAGCTGGGTACAAAATTCTCAAACCAAAATCCCTTTCTTTCAACACTGCGAAACATCTCTCTAGTGTCTTACAACATCCCAGTGAGAATTCTGACATCAGCCTAATTCTCATCCCATTAAGATAGAATGTGCTTTTCTCTCTGGGGAGCCCCATGAACACAAAGTCTTTGTTTTGTTCACAGTTTCATCTCTGATGCCCCAACAGTGCCTAGCTTTGGTTCTCAACCAGCATTTCCTAGATGAATGAAGATGAAGTTTCTACCATTCTGCCACCAGGACTGGTGTTACCGGCCGTTGCAAACACACTGATTAGCAGGACAAGCGAGTGTGGTGAGATTTAAAAGGAAAGCTACAGAGATATTTCCTGTGCTCTCCGTGACCACCTTGAGCCTATGGCCCCATGGTTCAGCTTCAGGGCAATGTCACGCTCCAGAAACAGATGATAATGGCCGAACATTAATGACAAAGATTCATTCCATCCCTTCCTCCTTTTTGGGAATTTATTCCAGCATCTCCTTCCTCTGGGGTCCTTCCTAGTTTTCTCTCTTATGTGCATTAAGACAAAGGTCTCTGACCACAACGAGCAGCGAGCAGGGGCTGAGGACACGCATGAGGAATCAGGGTGGCAACGGTTAGCAAATCTGAGCGAGGACTTCTGTTAAAACTCCCTTGTTACTAATTTACATTCCTGGAATCTTGCCCCAGCATGATGTCCTGAGTATTTCCTTCTAGATGGAATACACTTCCTTGCCTTTCAAGACATAGCTCAGACATTACTTCCATTGGTCCTAAGATAATAATCAGAAACTCATCTATACATTATGTTTGAGCCCCTACCTGCTGGGGTAATAAAAACATGCTCCAGTTCCCCCAGCTGATAACATGTAATATTTAGAAGGAACCTCAAGGACATGATCCAAAACTGCCAGTGCTGGCAGTAGTTTGAATAGCAGTGGTTCTCAACCCCAGCTATGTGACAGAATCAAACTCCAGATCAATTAGCTCGGTGTCCTGGAGTTCAGGCTCAGACATCATAATTTGTAGGAGCTGCCCAGTGGGCATTAGATGCAGGCAGGGTTGAGAACCATCGCTGCTGCATCCCTGACAAGTGGAGAACCAAAAGGCTGCATGCGGAATACACCATGGAGTTCAGATTTTTAGGTTTAAACCAAAGTTTAAAGATTCCAGGGGTATAACTGCACAAGTTAACTGACATTTCTGTACTTTGGTTTCTTATCAATGAAATGAGAATATTAACAACAGTAACCTCTTACTGTAGTTGTGAGGATTACATGAAAACCAGCATTAAGCACTTAGTACAGTGCTTGATATGTAGTCAGCATTCAATGTTGGTCTCAGGGTGGCTGAGTGGGTACAGTCCTTGGCTAACCTGCACAAAGACCTGGGTGCTCCCAACCCAGCACCAAAATAAATAAATAAATAAAACAGCCAACCTTGACGATAACCACTATTCTCACCATGCAGTGTCATGCCTATGAGTATTGTATCCTCTTCCCACTTGATCATTGTAGAAATGACCTTGGAATTTGTAAGGTTAGGTTGCAAAAAAAAAATCGCAATATTTTTCTTTCTTTCTTGGATTGTTTGTTCTGGGAGATACCAGCTGCCATGTCGTGAGGTCACCCAATTGCTCTGTGAAGAAGCCCACGGGAAAGGAGCTGAGGCCTCCCGCCTACAGCCATGTGAGTGCACCATCTTGAATCCGATCCTGCAGCCCCAGTCGGAATGTACAACCTCATGAGAGATTCCAAGACAGAGCCACCTTTCTGAGTGGTTCCTGAATTTCTAGTCCACATATAGTGTGTGAGATAATAAATGCTTGTGGTTGTCAGTTGCTAAGCTTTGGAGTAATTTATTAAGCAGCAGCAGATGACTAAAAGATGCAATAAAGCTGTCATCATTATTATTATAAAGCACTTCCTAATTTTGAGCTGAAATCCGCTTTCTTGTCATCTCCACCCTCTCTTCCAGTTCCGTCTTTTTGAGCCATATGGAAAGAATACAATCTCTCTTCCTCGTGGTCAAAATGTTTGGCAACAGTTCTCATGCCAACAATTTAATTCATCAGACATTTGCTGAAGAACAGTCTCTGGGTCAAACTCCAGGAGAGCAGCAGGCCGGGGTCTGCTCAGCCACACACTCGAGTACTGCTACA